>CM076569.1:465825050-465894003 GCA_034641835.2 Pinus albicaulis
TAGTCACTACATACACCAATGGAGAGACTATTCCTCTAAATAATGTCACTATTGTTGTAAAGTGTAACTAGGTTTGGTCTTCATATTGACTATGTAATTATGTATTTTTGTAATGAAGAAGACAAAGATAATAAAATATATTTTGTTAAGCTTGCTTCATGGGTTTCATGAACAAGGGATTTTATTATAGGTCAAAGAATTTTTCTTGATGCCTTTTAGGGATTTGTCATCTTGTCATAAATGTAATTAGAGTCATGTATATGAAGTGTCAAGTATGCCTCAATACCTTGTCAATTAGCTTGTCAACATAGCTCAAGAATAATGCTAAACACTCCTGATTAGATCAACATTGGAATACCTCTTAAAGTCAGCCCACAAACCTGGAAACATGTCAGCCTCAAATCTAATGGACAGGTCGGCTTAATATAGGGGGAAATTACTATATAAACCCCACTAAACTGCGCAGAACATAAACATAAATAGATGTGAAGTACATGAATAGAGCTCTCATAAATATGAAGATTTCGGTCAACAATTGCAGGAGAAATCTCAGACATCTGAGGAAGATAGTTCAGACTGCAACTTCAAGATTTGCAAAGTATATAGATAGATATTCTCGATGTTAATTCAAGATAGTCTATTTTTGTTTGGGGCACAATATATATATATATATATATATATATATATATATATATATATATATATATATATATATATATATATATATATTGTGGATAAAAAGGCTTTGGGTATCTCTGTGAAGTTAAAGGACAACTTTGCAATAGCATACAAAGTGCAGAATGAAATAACTTGGAGGACTGTGTTTCAGTGCCAAGACTGTTGTAAGGAATACTCCAGCAAAGATAAAGAGAAGCTACGAGAAGACAGTTTGAGAAGAAAACTCAGGAAGCTAGTGTTAAAATCTAGGAACTGAGCCTTCCTAGTTTCGGTGCAGGACAACACAGAGAAGGAGATCAGTTTGAGGAGTCCAGGAAGAAGTTGTGACAAGGTCTTGAAGGAATACATAGTTCAAGGGTCTAAGTCATGTTCATGGTACTTGTCAAATCGAAGATCTATAAGAAGAATTACTTGCGGGTTTTCCTTTCCAAGAGGGAGAGGTTTTGGCCCTGACTCTGGGAGCCTAAATTTGCATCTCTTGTGTTATGTTTTGATAATTGACTCAAGGAAAGACTTAATAAGTTAATAAGAGAAGACATAAGTAAGAGAAGTAAGCTCACAAGTAATTATCAAGAAAAGAATTTGAATTAAACTTAGCCCTTCCTAATTCTCAACATGGTATCAGAGCTAAGGTGCTAAAGACAAGGGCTACTTGACAAGGAGGCACTCAAGGAAGCAATAATCAAAGTCAAGGTCAAAGTTTGTGTTGAAAAGTCAAATCAGTTTGCAAGGAATATTCCCAAGCCATTTCAAGAAGACCTTCAATGTCATTCAAAGAATTCACTCATTAAGGAGATTATCTTTACCATCAAAGATTCATGACATTGAAGACATTATTGGTAGACACATCAAGCACCATGCAACAATATCCAACACCTTTGAAGACATCTACATTGGAGGATTCAATCTAAGAGGGAGTTCTACCTTCATCTTCATCATCATCATCAAGGAAGTTGCTAAAAGGAGGAAGTCTCTCTACTCAAGTATCTCTATGAACTCATCTAAATATGTAAAAATGACTTATTGCAAAGAGAGCAACAAATTAGTTGGATCATCAAACTTTAGTGCATGGAAGAAGAGGACATGTTTAAATCTAATCGAAGATGATGTTATGAGCTACATCAAAGGATCCATAACTCAACACTTAAAAGAAGATGCTCTAGCTCATGCCAAGTACATGAAAGGAGAAATCAAAGCCCAGACGATTCTCATAGAATCCATTAAGGACTCACTCATACCCTATGTATCAAAATTGGAAACTGCAAAAGAAATATATGAGAAATTGGTCGAGCTATCCTCTGTAAGTACTACAAGAGAAGCAATTTTTTTGAGACAAGAACTATACAAGATGAAATTGTCAATAGAGGAAGGAATCACTTCATATTTTATGAGGATTTCTGAAATAAGAGATCAATTGCATGAATTGGGAGAAGTAATGTCTGATAGTGAGATGACTACAGTGGTGTTGAATGCTCTACTGAAATAATGGTGAAACTTCACTTCAAGCTTATACAGGAAGAAAGAAGCAACACTATTCCAAAATCTATGGTCTCTATGTAAAATAGAGGAAACAAAATTGAAATCCAAATATGACACGAGTTCAACTGAAGGGAATCAAGCGTTTGCAACCATGTCTAGGAAGAAAGGAAGATTCGGTAAATTTTCTCCTTAGAATAAAAGAAGAAATATGGACAAAGTACGATGCTTTGGATGTAATGAACTTGGGCATTATAAAAGGGATTGTCCTAAATCTGGGAAGGACAAGAGGAAAAGGGAAGAAGCCCATGTCACAGAAGAAAGGGAAGAACCTAATTTAAAGAAATCTAAGAAAGAAGTGAAATATCTCTATTATGATTGAGATCATCTTCATCTTTAAGTGATTTCTCTTGGTTGTAAAATAGTATGATAGGAAGCAATGTATATTAATAGCATCATGATAGAAGCATGTAAGGAGAACTTGAAGAAGTGGCTCCTGGAAACCTCACTGATAACTACATTGATGGAAGGAAGTCATCAAGATCAAGGATCATCATTCAATAATCAATATGGAAATAGGTGCTCACATTTTCTAATGGAATCCTCTCTGGATTCACTAACTAGAAAGAAAGCAAAAGGTTTCATCAGTAATTCTATCTTGCAAAATTCATTGATTAGAAGTAGTGTTTAAAACTCGAACTCGGGTTTCAAAACAGCCGAGAGTCTGCTTTGACTCCGACTCTGATTCAGTATCGACTTGGCTAGTTCGGTTTCAATGACTTGGTCTTTGTAAAAAATACATTAAATATTAATTTTTTTAATAAAATATTTTCATTCATGTTTCCAAACACAAAGCATTACAATATAGACAAAAGACAACATATGATCAAAGTAGGCTCATGAATATATCTATTATATCAAAATTGCAACCAATGCACTGTCCAATACATTATGATGATATAGAGATCAAAACAAAAAACATAACCAAGGAGGCTCTAAATGGCCTTTACAACAAAACATGAATAGTCAATATTGCTAAACATCTGACAAGGCAATATTATCTGCCTCAAACTCTGAACCAGAGGGGAAAATCGCTCGCTCATCCTCCTCTGAATCAACATCCTCAACTATAACTGTAGCATGTTGAGCCTGAGATAGATGAGTTATGCGTCTTCGTCGTGGCTGACTAGAGGAAGTCCCTGCGGCTGCAACTAGAGGACTTGGTACTGGGCCTGCTACTAGTGGATCTGAATTGAGCAGAGGCTCTAACTGTGTATCGAATTCCATCCCCACACTAATATCCTCATTAGAATCAAACTCTGGTGGACAAGACTCCACTATCCAATATGATGTTGGATCAATATCCTCCAACACAATGGGATCTGAATTAGGTCCTTTGTTCAGCAATTGTTTGCGTCTTATTCAAAGGTTTTATTGGACATACAGTAGATCATTTAACCATTTTGCTCCAAACAGTCTCTTCTTTGTGTGAATACTCTCAAAGGCAGACCAATTGCGCTCAAACCCAAAAGCACTGCAAGTTTGACTCAAATTGCAGATTGCAAACCTCTGTAATTCAGGAAAATGACTACCAAATGCCTCAACAAATTATATCCAAATTTGAAATTATAAACAATTATACAAAATAATAAAATATGAATTTGAAAATTGAAATTCTTTTTTTACCTGACTCATCTGATTCCCTTGCAATCCTTGCAAGGTTCTTGCTAAAGGTATCTGTGGCTTGGCTGAACACAATGATCTAATTTTGTATCTGCTAGGCACTATCTGTGGGGATCATGCGATAAATGCAGTCAATCAATACATCTCTAACCTCCCCAGTCAAAGCTCTTGCTTCCTGAGCTTTATAATGATACCTTGGGTTCAGAAAATACCCAATTGCATGTATAGGGCAATAGAGTTGATTGTTTAATCTTTGATCAATGATTGCCCAAATGTGTCCATACTTACCCACTCTGTCCTTGTATGCTGCCCTTATTTTCTCCTTTGCTTGATCCATAGCCTCATAAATGAATCCCATAGCCAATCTTTCCCCATCCACCAACCGTAACACCTTAACCAGTGGCTCAACAAGTTTCACTATCTCTGCTGCCTTTTTCCAAAATATTTCTTCATTAACTTTCTTTTTCACATATTTTCCATCCTGTTTGCAAGCCCACTGAAATTCATTCCATTCATCACTAGAAAACAACTTTTGCAAGTTTCTATTTTGGGCAAGCATAGATTGCAATGTCAAAAAATGTGTTGCAAATCTAGTGATAGTAGGCCTAATAATTTCCTTGCCCCCTGTGTGTTTCCTCATCAGATTCAAAATCCATGAGTGATTGTAAATATATTTTTTGATGCTTTTGGCATGCTATATAGTGTTCTTGATCCAATCTATTTTTCCAATATCCTCAAGCATGAGGTCTATGCAATGTGCAACACATGGGGTTCAAAAGATGGTTGGGTGTTTTTCCTCTAACAATTTACCAGCAAGAACATATTTAGAGGCATTATTTGTGATGATTTGAACAACATTTGCCACCCCCACCTCTTCAACAATATCATCCAAAAGTTGAAACAACAAGTGTCCATCTTTCACCCTATCAGATACATCAATTGATCTTAGAAACATGGTTCCCCGTGGGCAAAAGACAAGAAATTTTATGATGGTGCAGTTCCTCTGATCAAGCCATCCATCTGACATGATGGTACATCTTGTATGTGCCCATGAGTTTTTGAATTCTTTCAAATAATCATCAATGGACACAATCTCTTTTTGCAAAAGAGATCCTCTTAACTCATGCATAGTAGGGCCTTTGAAGCCCTTTCCAACAACATATATGGCATCAAAAATAGGTTCATAATATGGTGAACGAGTAGCATTGACGGGAATATCAGCATCATTCCACCATCTAGCAATGTAATCACAAGTAGTTTCTCTCAATTCTTTTTTCCAATGTTAATCTAAAGTGGGTTGTGCTTGACGTCTACTTGTAGGACTAGGACTGTGTGCACTATCAGAGGGAGTAGAGGGTATGAAAAAACTTTTGATAGTACCCCTATTTCTCATTGCACCCTTACCCTGTTCAGAAATAGACTCCATAGAGGGAGGAACATAGGGAAAGGGGTTTGATGCATCAGTGCAAGGATAGATGAAGAACCCTCATAATCAAAAGTTGGTTTGGCATCCATCATGTGTTGTATATTTATCTTCCTCCCAATTTCAGCCTCTTTCTTTTTGCCTAGCTTTTTCTTCCTCAAACTTTTGAAATTGATCTCTCAACTCCTTCCTAATTTCCCCAATTTCTTCTATTGGTGCTTCACATGGAGTAATTTGGCCTCTAAGACCAGCCAAATGTAGTTTCAGTCTATGAATGCCCCCTCCACCCCCCTTAATTTTTCTCTTACAAAATTTGCAATGCATTTGATCATCAACCATTTCAACATATTCCCAAGCAATGTCTTTCATTCTAGGGGCCATTTTGGACTCATTTTTTGACTTGGAAAGGAAAGGTTTGTTGAGATTCAACAAGATGATGAGCTAGTGAAAAGAGTCGCCTTCACTAAGTGGGCCCACAGGCTATTTTTGGCGCAAGTCTATTTTTAGACATGGTGATCATATTTCAGAAGTTGTAGGATGCTATTTGTGGATGGTTGATTAAGTTGGAAAAATAAATGAAATTCTATTTTTAGAATATTGGACGAATTCTATTTATAGATCGTCGATCTAAAAATATACACATGTCGATTATTATTAGCTCTTAATAATAATCAGACTCTAAACAACAACTTATTCTCTTGGAGCACTTAATTTCAGTATAAAGATTTGTCAAATCAGTGGGCTGAAGGAATTATGCAATTCCTAAGGGTTTACTAGAGTTCATGCATGGAGGACTCAGTTAGAACTGAAGTGGAAAAGTTATGACGGAGTTGGAAGAGTAGTTCATGGAGTTGTATTCAGTTTAACTCAGTTAGACTTAGTTGAAATAGTTGTATCTAATCTAACTGAATGATACACTAGTGAGAGTGGAGTGAATTAATTAGTTAATTAATTCATAAATAATAATTCATTAATCAACTGAACAATACAACAGTTAACTACAGTGCATGTCAGATCCAATGGAGACCCAGTGCAGAGATAGGTGAAAGGGTGAGATAAATTGTCTGTTGTGACCATAGTGATGCATGCATTGCATCTACATATACATTAGAGTTGCCAATGATAATCACGCAGTCAAGGAGAGTGGGATTGCATCGAATTAGTCTTTGTAATCAACATGGATTGCGTAGTGGAGGCAGGCTAGCAGGAGGGTAAAGATTGGTGCATGGATTTGTAGATTTCTTCTATGTTAGTGTGTGACGATTGTATTGTACTGAGAGCTTGATGTACTAAGCTTTATATGAGATTGTTATATGATCTCCATGATACATAATATATGATAGTTGGGGTTTCAGCTTCAGGCTTTCCCGTTAAAAAATTGTGTTATGTGCGATTGTTTTTATTTATGCTTCACATGTATGTGCAATTAATTTTCTGCAAAAGATTAACAGTGGAATGATTCTGTATTTTGCAAGAAGTTAAATATTGTGAGATCAGGGGAATCTAGGACATATGCATGCTTAATGTATATAATTTCTACAAGGTTTAAATCTGAAAATGAAAACAAAAAATAACTATTTATTCTATGTTCATTTCTTTCACAAAAAACTATGTTTACCATTTACAGATTTGCAAAAAAAATAAAACAAGCAAAGGCAAATTTTAGAAGGGAAAAAAAAAACCTCTAGGCTCTAGCCTCCTCAATGCTGCTCCAAAGCTTGCCCAAAAGACTCCTCAAAGATGCTCCACAACTCTTCACAAATTCCTCACAAATGCTCACTCAAATTCAATGAGATAGATGTGAGGAAATGAGAGGGGTTGGGTAGCTTTAATAGGATGGGGAGGGGTTAGAAGCTTGCATAAAACCCTAACAAAAAGTTAATATTTAATTTCAAGTCCGTTTTGGAGCTAAAGAGGCGTATGTGACCAGCTTGCACTGGCTTGGCCGGTATAGCTCGGGCTCGGCTGAGTAAGCCGGTTTGTGACCGTGGTCCGATTTGGTCACAAACCGGCCTCCGAACCTATTTTTCTACCGAGTAGGTTCGGTCGGGGGTCTGGCTCATTTGACTTGGTTGATTTCGAGCTCGACCGGCCGAGGGTCTAGCTCGGTTGACTCGGCCTATTCCGAGTCGGTCTGGATGATTTTTAAAAAATGATTAGAACATGATGACATATTGATGAAGCAAGTCAAGGGAATGAAGGTATTAATTCTAGTAAAATTGTTGCGGGATGACTCAAAAGGAAAGAGGATGAGGTACCTATATCTATATGCTGACACTGGATGTTTTGAAGTCATGTTGTTAATTTTAGGCAACTAGGTACAAACTCCATGTTGTGATGCTCAGATGGCGATACCAATTGTTTTATTGGATTCCTCTTTCGGAGAGGTGCAAGATTGTTCTAAAGGTCATCTTGATTGGATGAACATAACATATATTTTGAATTTATTCCACATGTGCAAGGTTGGTCTGATTTATCCCACATGCATTAGAGATGTGTCACACACCCCCAAAGACGCCTATATATTGGAGATACTTGGAGTTCATTTTACACACATTTTTGTGGAGACATTTTCTTCTCTTTGGGATGGTGATGGAGCAACGTTCTTATTTCTACGTTTAGGGAATCTTGGTGCAGCGTCTTGGTCGAGCATTCTTGATGAGACGTCTTGGGGTTGTGTGACACATGTGGGTGGCTGACCTTATGAAGACTTTGCTGGTTGAAGCATCTTGCTAATCATCGTAACGCCACCATTCTTTATCTATGTTTTTGGCTTGTCTTCCATCGATCTATTGGTATGTTCTATCTGCATCTTACTTTCATTGTGCCCTAAAAGGTTAAAATATATTTGCATCTAAGCATAGAACATCTTCTGAAATTTAACATGGTATCAGAGCTAGGAGAAGACAAAGCCCAATTTAGTTGAGAATCTAGGGCATCAAGATAAGGATTTTTTTTTTGGTGACTGAGCTACTGGAAGAAAGTCGAGTGAGGAGACCTCGGCTTCAGGTCTATTGGGGCTAGTTGGTGCCCTAACCATCAGCGTGAAAGAAGAACCTTAAGACAACGTGAAGGAGGCCTAGGGATAGCATGGGCATTCCTGTAGTGGAGGTTAAGCGCTGTAAGAGACAATGATTGTTTTTAAGTGAAAAAAAACCTAGCCGCAATTGGAAAAATCATAGCCACAGCTAAAAGGATGAACATTGCCCTCGGGATGATGAATTTTGGAAATTAAGGTGGGTTGAGTTCATAGCACGAGTTTTTTGTGTCAAACGATTATTTTCGATTCACAGAGATCCCAGGTCAACCAAGTTGAGTACGTTTTTCTTATTGAAGGAAGATGTCACTGTCTGCACAAAAGTTATTTCTAGTCTATGCTGTGCTGAAAATCTGAACTATTAACTCTTTGAACCAAAGATTGGAGTGTCACGACATAAAATTATTCCAGGCTCTTCTCATATTTCCTGTGTATTGTATTCTCATGCAATAGCTCACTAAGTGTTGTTATGTACAGATGCATTATGGGTTTAACAAGTCCCGCTTAAACTCAGAAAATCAACAGTCAATTGTGATGTTGGTCAGAGAAATTGTGTTTAGTCATGGTGCCTATATCTACTGTCTTGGAGAACATTGCACAGAATTAGGATACCCATTTCTCCACGTGCAACCCCAACCTTTAGCATGGAGAAGCCGTATAAGTGACAACGGATTTTTTTTAAGGGCTGCAGGTTGATATTCGTTGAAGGTAGTGCAGAATTGGTAAGCCCTAGTCAGGGCCGCAAATCTCATTGATTACAAGTCCAAAACAATGGTGTTTTGGAGGGCTTGACAGCGTGAGATTAGGAGGCCGAGAAGACTTAAGGACAACGTAGTACATCTGCTACAAGAATAGTGTGGGAGAAGCCTAGGTTGATGTAGGTACAACAGATGTCTTTAGGGCTCATTAGGGCTGTCTTAAGTGCGGTTTAGGGACAGATTGAAGAGCTGTGTGCGGACTGTGTTAAGGGTTGTACGTGGTAGCAACTCAGAAAGTTATCGGATGGGCCAAACAGAAAAAGAATTCGGATCACCGAACTTAAGACACATTAGATGAGTTTCTGAAGTTCATATGTATGATTGCAGTGACATGAATTCTAATATCTGTCTAGGAAGAAGTCTTATATCAGTAATATAAAGAAGCTACAAAGATTCAGTGATGACAATAAGATTCAATGCATCACAGTTTGGTGATGAGTTCCTGTGGTGACAGTGTCATGACAATTTGTCATCACAGATATGATTTCAAGAACAGAGAGGGTAGGCCAAATTCGTGGGATGATTTGCAGACAATGCTGATATAATCTCCCTCTTGGTACAACTGCACTTCAGACTTCAGAAAGGGCCGAGATGTCTAACAAGGGTTCACATCAACCCTTAGAGACAGCAAAGGGCATCATCAGGTATGACAAGAAAGGCTGCATAAATGAGCAAGTTTTGGAACAACAATCATTCCCAAGAAGTTCATCAATTACATCTCCTTAACTAAGGTAAGGGTGTGTAGTGGCTAAGTCGTGTATATATGGTTGCAAATTTTTTTGTTCTCCATGGAAGTCTGTCCTTGTAGGAGTAAGAGGACAATAGTGTGTTGGAGCGATAGTTTTAAAAAATGGAATCGGTCAGCTGCCAGGCCGAGGGTCGACTCCGACTCGGACTCCGAATCGGTAATGACTCGGTCGACTCGGTTTCAATGACTCAGTTTTTATAAAAAATACATTAAATATTAATTTTTTTGTACAAAAACATAAATTTAAAGATTTTTATTCATGTTTCCAAACACAAAGCATTACAATATAAATAAGTCACAAAAGACAACATATGATCAAAGTAGGCTCATGAATATATCCATTATATCAAAATTGCACATAGTGCACTGTCCAATACAAGATGATGATATAGAGATCAAAACAAAAAACATAACCAATGTAACTAACATCATGTCATCAAGGTACATAGAGGGATTGATGCTCTTGATTAAATACGAGTTCCATACCCTAATACATGACAAAATTCGATGGAAACATTGCAATAACCCAATCTTGAAATCCTGAAAAACTGACAAGTCTGCTGGATTTTGAATGAGATCTAAAATTCTACTTTCTCCATATGAAATCCAATGAGGTTGGAACCACTCTCAAACATCCTGAGTTATTTCATGGTAATGTTAAAAATTTAAGTAAAAGGATGAAAATGAAGATTAAGGAGAATGTCACTTTTACTTTATTTTTAAACATTACCATGAAGATGCTCCAAAAACCAACTCCACAACTCTTTAAAAATCCCTCACAAATGCTCAAGAAAATTGAATGAGAAAGATGTGAGGTATTGAGAGGGGTTGGGTTAGTTAAATAGGATGGGGAGGGGTTAGAAAACCTAAAAAAAACCTAACAGCAAAATTAATTTGAGTTTTAAGTCACTTTTTTTCAATGTTTTGGGCCCACCGGTCGGCTGGATTGACTAGGCCAAGTTAACTCGGACCAGGCCTGGTCAGCCGGTTTGTTACCGAGCTGGCCGATTCGGTCAAAAAACTGGCCGGCTCGGTAACAAATCGGCCGACTGGCCGTTTCATCTACCTGGTCGGACCGGTAGGCCTTTCAGCTCAGTCAACCAACCCTGGTCCGATTCGAATCGGGCTGGTTTTAAAACTATGGTTGGAGCTGATATACAATAGTATAGGAGCAACTAACTATTGTGAGATTGCTGGTGGAATTTTGCCCTAGTCCAGTCATCTTAAAGAGAAAAGGGGACTGTTAGAAGGCAGAGATATCAAAACCCTATGCACAGTGATTATGATGTGGCAAATCAATGTTAGAGGGCACACTGATATAGGCCTATGATCAATGACATTGGAGGAGCACTGTCATTGATAGAAGGCATATTGATCAGCTGGTATGTGTAAGTATATCTGAAACAGCAGAGGACCTTGTGAGCAGCTGAGGCAGAGGTATTGGAGGAGCAGTACTCTCTGCAAGTAGAGGAGGCAAATGACATGCCTGGTACATTAGGACAAGAGTCCAAAGGGATGTAATTGAAGTGCATCGTCAACAGATAAGTCACTTTATTTATTCTTGTTGTGTAGGAAGATATGGATAGTGACATATGGCAGAATCTATATATGATCTTGATTCTGTGATATATTTGAGGCATATGTAAAATCATATATAACTATGAAGTTTGATATCTTCAGTTCTGTCGGGCAGTGATGAATATGATAGTGATATGTTTGAAAATGACAAAATATTATATCTGTCAAGATGCATGACAGATATATGGCAGTATATGGCTATGATTCTGTTGACACCTCGAAAATCGTTGCTTCAAACATTGGGGGATAACCACTCGGTCGGGACCTTAGGACAAATCCTTTTCTATTTGGTATGGTGGCTCCAACTGGATTGATAGGACCAGTTTCCTAATAATTTAAATGGGTTGGTGATGGAATGATTGGGTGATTGGAAGATGGGATTATATGACTGAAATAAATTATCTAATCTAACCTATGACTGATAAATAATTCTAAAAACTAACCCGGGTATCAAATGTGAATACAACTTTAAATTGTTTCAACTAACCAATAACCATGAAAATGTATTATAATTTAATTGAAATATGCAGTAACAAATAAAAATAACTCTGTTTAAGAAATTAAACAGAGTTATAATAACATATTACATTCATCATTTATATATCATTTACATATACTATAAAAGATAAATATTTCTACACACTCATAAATGATATGTATAAAAAAATATTGTGAAACAAGTACATATAAATGATAGCAAATTTAAAGGAAATATCTCATAACATAAGAAAACTAATAGTGAATAGATAGAAATACCATATCCATCTTGATACTTTCCGATGCAATTCGATATCCAAATTCAGCAACTTCAATGTAAAACAGACTCCAAGATATAGAAATGCAATTCTTAAAGGCAATTTTACACAGAATCACCAGATGTGATCCTTTATAAAAATATAAAAGTCAATGGAGTACAGAAATGTAATCTCCAAGTCAAAATATTACAAATTCAGGACCCTTTTCTAAATGCATTAAAGGGGTTTAAATAGGTACTTAATAAAACAAAATAATTAAAACTATTCCTACAATCTATCTAATCAAAAATCTAAAAATAGAAATGCAATCTTGAAGTGAACCGATTCATTGATTATCTGTTGCGTTTAATGTGCCGAGATGGCAGATTTTGAGCATTTCTTTCACTTTTTCTGGATGACTAAGCTTTGAGTGTAACTGCCCTGTATATGTGGCATCAAAGAATTCAAGAATAATGCAATCGATGGCTTTTGAAAGAAATTTAATCGTTGTTTTCTGACTATGACGCTTGATAAGGTAGGTCCACATCATATCCTACGATATTCCTTGCAGTTGGCTAATTTGCTATTTCTTATTGATTATTTCTTGTTTCCATATGTAATCAGTTTCTTTTACCCTAGGTAACTTGCCTGGGGTACAATCTGAAATCAAATTGATTGCATACAGGCTATTATTCACCAGCTGTGTTACGTTGTTCATCATACTTTTAGCTCTGGATGTAGCTCATTCCGCTTTGATTAAACGATGTTTCCATTCTGCAAAAATAATTTCCTTATGTCTCTCCACAATCCTGGGAAGGTTTGCTTTTCTTCTCGACTCTGAGTCTTGCCATAAAAGAAATTTGGAGATTTTTTCATCAGCTTCATCAAATTCAAGTTTAAGACTGACTCCTTCATCTACTAAGGAAGATGTAATTTCACACAAGGATTCTGCTTTTGCAACCTTTAGACAAAATTCATTTAATTGCTGAGACAATAACTTGCTTGTTTCCAGGGCTTCATTTTTGAACTGATCCAAATTAGGATAATTCTTAAACTTGTCCAATTTGGATTGAAACATCTTCTCTTGCTCAATCTTTAAAGTCTTCTCATTTTGCAGAAGAGCTTTTAATTTTTCTACCTCTTGGTTTCGCTGTTGTTGCTTTTCTAAGGTTTGTTGATCAATCTTTTTATTTTTAACAACAAGTTGCTCTTCTAGCTATTTGGATTTGAGCTCTTCATCCTGCAATTGCTGTTCTAACTGAATAATTTTTTGCTGGTTCTCTGTAACCTGTTCTTCCAACATAACTATTTGCAAATATTTTTGTTTCATTAATTGTGTAACTTCAGAGGCCTTGTCTATAGTTGCAACACTATAGGCACCTGCATATTGAGATAATTTAGTGAGATCCTCAGATGGATTCACCTCAGCATTTTTATAAAAAATATTCATAAACTCCACCTGTGATGTCGAAAGTGCATCCTGGTCAGTTCTCCTCCTTTTCATTTGTTTTCTCACAATAGTCCTATGCTTAGGACTGTAAAAAAAATCAAGAGGAGGGATTTCTTCTATTTTCAACATAATTTCACCTGTGGGATTTTCAGGAATAACGTCTATATCCTGGTCTTCCAGAACATTAACTTGGGGATTATTCTGTTGTTCTATTTGTTGGGAAAATTGTTCATATTGGCTCAGCAAATGAGGAGAAATTATAAGTTCAACAGATTCAACTACCTTTTCAGTAGCTTCCTCTCTTCCAAGTTGAGAATCTGGATTATTGTTTATATCTCCTTTTGGTGCCTGTTCAGTGGCCTTACTGTTTGTGCCTCCTTTCTCAGTATGCACGTTGGTATCAATACCTGTGCTTTCTTTTCCTGTCTGGGCTGAAGACTGTTGATCAATATGTACATCAAGTTTAGCAGCTGTTTCTTTCTTCTCAGTATTAACTTTGCTGCTAATGTCTTCTTTCTATATAACATGATTAGTTCCTGTTACTTCTTTCTGTGTCTGTATGATGACTTTGTTGGCAAATGTTTCTGTTACTGTTTTGCCATATGTATCCTTTGTTTCCGTTTATTGTGATTCATTCTCCTGCATAGAAACTCTTAATCGATCCAGATGAACTTTGAGTAATCTTTCGCTTCTAAATAACATAAACTTATTCATCTCTTCAACTTGGAATTTGGACTTGGCCAAATAAAAAACTTGGGACAAATTATCTACAGAAACAAATAAATCATCGAACATATCTGGTTCGTGTTTAAACCGAGCAATTGAAACAGCAATAGTAAAATCAAATGCCACCTTCCTTGGGTCATATTTTCTCCTTGGGATTGTTGAAAGTTTAAGATTGGTTAGCTTACCTTCTTTTTCAGCATGAACAAAATTATTGAGAGTATAATCACCACATTTAAAAGGAAAAGTAGGCCACATTAGCTTCTTGTTGTTCTTCAAAGTCTTGGACATGCCTTCTTCTATCAGCTGATATGCAATTTTGTGGGCTAACAGTTTATCTGGAACATACAAAGGAAGAATGTGTGGTTCCACAATATTTCCGAAAAATCTGATATATGTGAATCTTTCTTCTCCGAACCAATCCCCAATTGAGGATAAATCAACTTTAGCCTTCTCAGAAAGTCTAGGAGGGAATCAGCCAAAAATAGTTTGATAAATCGGGATAAGAAAACCATGACACACTCTGTAAACATGGCTTTTTAAATGCCCTTTCCACAAGAACTTGTGATATATATGAATAGGAACAGGATCTTTAGGGGTCCATTTCCATCCTAATATGGGAAATTCAGAAGTGAAGCATAGGGCGTCCAGAATATAAGCACAAAAATAAAAAGGAGTAGTATTTCCTGAGTTTTTGTCTTTTCTATACTCAAGAATCCTATTGGCTATCTTATCAGAAAGAATGGCATCCCAGTCCATTATTTCGGAATTTATAGCCGAATGTATTAATGGCACCATTTGTATAGAAAACCTAGCTGAGTTATCATTCCCAAACAATTTGCACATCATTGCTGCGGCATAACAGTACGGAGGCGAAAGAGACTCCACAGAGAACATACCTGATGCCTTGTGTTTATGTTTTTCGGGAGCCTTTCTCCATTCTCTAATCGGCTATGACTGAATTTCATTATTTGCAGCAAATTCTTTAATGAAGTCTTTGTTGTAGATTTTCTGTGGGTTCGGAAGGTGGTACATTGCTTTAATGTCTTCTTCTTTGAACGACCTGAATATTGCTCCAGAATCTGAAACAAAGGTTCTGTTTTGGATAGCCACATTATTAATTACCCATCGAATAACATCATAATATGGAAAAATGTTTGCCCGAGCTACAATTCGGTGCAGAAATGAATTAGCCAGTGTTCGAAGGGAATTTTCCGAATCTGACTCTGAATCGTCCTCATTAGGAACTGATGCTTTTGGCACAGTTACCTTATGCTTTTCCTTTTCAATGAGGTTATATACCTCTTCCCAGGATAATTTACCCAGACCTTGGCACGACGTGTCTGTAACCAACTTAATCTTAGCTAGTTTCTCTTTAGGTGCCATGGTGAACACAGGGGCTTTTACCGCAACATCAAATTTTGCCTTCCTAGATCTCTTTGACATTTCTGTATCCGGAAACGTTTCCCTCGCTCTGCGAATGAAAGGATTGGGCTTTCTTTGGTTTTGCAAAGGACAAAACAGTTCAATCGTGGTAAAAACTCAAATGAGGAGAACAACTATATAACAATCTATTCATTGATTTTTATTTATTATCTCCGTGTTTATAACATAAATGACCTCTAAAGAGTCACGCTCACGTATTTAAAACAAAATCATTTTCCATTATTCGTTTGATTTCTTATTCAATATCATACGTACAATCGGGAGTTGGCACTTTTGAAATAAGAGTAAAAAATATTACCTTTTGAATCCTTGCGATGCGATGAATAAATAGTGTATGGGCATTAAGTAATAATCGCATCGGGAATTTTCAAAGGTAAATAAAATAACATAATATGATTTCTGCCAATTTCCGATCGCGATGATCGCATCAAGGATTTTCAATTGAAGTGAATCGTTAATTATTTTTTCCAATTTCCGATTGCAATGAGGTGGGGTTCGCCACGTCAGAGTCTTTTAATCAAACAAATATAACGTTTGTCTCTCTACAATGCAATTGCAATGAAGCGCATCGCATTGGGGTTTTGCAATTGACCATAAAGAATTTGTTTAAAGTTTTGCGAAATGCGATTGAGATGAACTGCGTCGCATCGGAGTATTTCAAATCAGATATGATTGCTTAAAACATTTCCGATTCGCGATTGCGATGGGACTCATCGCATCGGAGTTTTATTATAACAAGTCCATGAAAGATCATTCTTCGAAATGCGATTGCGATGGATCGCATCGCATCGGAAGTATGTAAAACAAATATGAAACTTAAAGATCTCTCCGATTTCCGATTGCGATTACTGTACACATCAAATATTGTTAAATATAAAAACTTTATGTAATATTTTGATATGATAAAAGCTTTATATCTCATCGGATCGGAAAGTTTTTCAATGTTGTATTTGTTTATACACATTTGTAAAAATAAAAAATATGCAATAGCTCTTTTTATCAATGAACTTCTTATTTCAAATATAAAAATGATTGGATTGCTTCTAAATCTTTTATTTCTATCTAGAAAGAAAGATAAAAAATGGGACCTATTTCTAAATGAATTTTATTCTAAAAATTTAGAAATGGGGAGGGTTGTTGTACAATACAACAATTGGCGATTCACTAGAAGAAACAATAATCTCTGAAAAATAAAATGAACACTGTATTTCTAGTAAGTAATAATTTCTAAAGATAATGAAGACTATTTTAGAGAAATTTTAAATAAAATCTAACTCTGAAAAAGAAATAAAATCACTTACAATTTCTTTCTAATTCCTCAAAGATAACAACATTCTTGGGTTATCTCAAGCTTTGATTGGTTGATAATAATGAAGTAAGTGGACCTTTCCAAGTTTATCTTTTGTGATATACTCTATTGTCATAGGTATTGTCTGTGCTGCCAGAAAACGTCCATAGTCTCGACAGGGTTACCTTTTAACCATCAACCATTCATTATCCCATCCAACTAAGATTATGACTCTTTAAAAATAAAATCATAAGACATATCATCTCATGTTTTTTGTCTTTTATTTATTTTTTTAATTTAAGAGCCATTGTTCTGGTTTGGTAGCTAGTTAGTAATAATGCCATTCACTAGTTGTAATTAAACTGAACAAGCTGGCTCGTGATGAGACCCCTTGTCTTAATTTTATAAGCCATTACCCTGTTTTGGTATGCAATGTTGGTAATGTCAGTTCTATTACTTTTTATGATTATGGTAAGCAGGCTCGTGATGAGACCTCTTATCTCTTAAATTTTGCCACATAATTTCTTAGAAGTACACTCTAAAAAATCACAACCTAAATGGATGGGGTGAAATAGTTTTATTCTTAAGAATCAATGGATGAAAATTTTCAGAGTTTTTTAAGTGCCAAAGTTTGAAAAAGTCTTTTTTCTCTGCTTAATAAACTTATAATGATTTACATTTTCCTCAAAAAGTTTCAAAAGATCATGGAACTGTTTTGAATAAATTTTCAAAGTTTAACATTTTATTTTAAACTATTCAAAATTGTAATCATTTCCCTAAAAATTCTTATTTACACAAAATAAGTATTTATAACATTTTTCCTAAAACAATTTTATAATAGCAAAAAGTCAATTAGAGACTATTAACATCCTTTATTTACAAAACAAACACAAATTGCATAAAGGAATTTGTACAAGTAAGAAGGGGTTACCTCGTTATGAAAATAATTTCTTTAAGACAAGCCCATTTATAGGAAGAGGTTCTCTCTTCCCTGTTAAATCTTGAAGTATGAATGTATATGAGCCTATCTTTTCCGCAGTCTGAAATGGTCCAAGCCACATTTTCTGAAATTTGGTATGCTTATTTTTTTCTTCATGTGCTTTATCCCATTTCAGAACAAGATCACCAATTGAAAAATGTTTTGAGCCGATGGAACTTGAATCAAAAGAAGATTTTACAAGCTGTTGATGTTTTTCATGAATATCTTTTTCTTTTTTTCTATCTTCTTCTAATTTAAGGATTTGATCAAATCTCAACTGAATGGATGAAGAAGGATTTTCTTCAATGAATTGCACTAGGGCTAATGATGGAAGAGCTAGAGTTGATGGTATTATAGCTTCTTTTCCATAAACTAAATTGAAAGGTGAAGTTCCTATAGAAGCTTTAAGAGTAATACGATCAACCCATAATGCAAAGATTAAAGGCTTGTGCCAATTCTTTTGATTTTGATCAATGGTATTTTTAATGATTTTGATGATATTTTTGTTAGTAGATTCAGCTAAACCATTACCTTGTGGATAATAATTTGCTGAAAATTTCAATTTAAAACCTCTTTTAATTGCAAATTCCATTATACTATTAACAGAAAAATAAGATGCATTGTCGAAGACCAGAGCATTAGGTACATCAAACCTGGTAATGATGAATCGATCGATGAAATCAATAATTGCATCAGAATTGGATACCTTTAGAGGAATTGCTTCTACCCACTTTGTGAAGTAATTTGTTGCTGTGAGGATGTATTTGTGTTGTTTGGAAGAATGAGGTACTATCTCACCAATGATATCAAGCCCCCATTACTCAAATGGTTGTTCAATGTTTACTGGCTGCAAAGGAAAAGTTGGCTTCCTTTGTCTTCCACTAGCAGTTTGACAAATTTTGCACTTTCTCACATAATCATGTGTATCTTTAAAAAGGGTAGGCCAATAATATACAGCATGGATGATTTTGTGAGCTGTGGTATCACCTTTAAAATGACTGCCTACTGGTCTATCATGTAATTCCTGCAATAATTTTTTTGCTTCAGTCTTTTCAAAACTACTTAATAGGATTGAATCATAATTCTTTCTGAATAACACATCATCAATGATTTCATATTTAGTAGCCTTCAATATTAAAGCACGTTTGTTCTTATAGCTGAGATTAGAAGGAGCATACCCATTTTTTAAGTAAAATATCATATCAACATACTGAGTTTCAGAATCTGTAACACTTATTTGACTTACTTGAACAATGTTTTCTGGATTTTGATTTTCTGTTATGTTATGAGCTCCTGCTAATAATCTGCAAAAACCTTGACCTCTAACAATCTTTGTTGGTTTAATATCAATATCGTATTCTTGCAAGGTTGTCAGCCAATTAGCCATTTTTTCTCCTACTTCTCTTTGAATTAATAATTGTCTCACTGTAGAGAATGGGACAATAATTTTTGTGTGTGTTTTGAAGAGAAAAGGCCTAAAATGTTTGATTGACTTAAATACAGCGAAGGCTTGTTTTTCTACATCAGAATAATTCAGCTCATCTCCTTGCAGATTTGAGCTGAAGAAAGAAATCGGTGCTTCAATTTGTTGATCATTGAGCTGTGTTAAAACAACAGCATAGGATGTTTTGGTTGCCAGAGTATATAGAATAAAATCTTTAGAAAAATTGGGAGTATTCAATGCAGGTGCATTAATGATTTCCTTCTTGATTGCATCAAAGACTTCTTTTTATTTAGACCCCCATTTGAATTCTGAATTTTTCTTAATCATATTCTGCATAAGTAAAACAATTTGAGAAAAATTTGGAACAAACCTTTTTACAAAATTAATCTATCCTAAAAATGATTGCATGGACTTTTTATTATGAGGTAAAGAAATATCAGAAATTTCTTTAACTCTGTCTGGGTTGATATATATACCATCTTTTGACACAACAAACCCTAAGAGTTTTCCTTCATCAAGAGCAAAGAAGGATTTCTTTGGGTTTAAAGAAATACCAAATCTTCTACATCTTTCAAATATTTGTTTCAGATCATGTAGATGATTGGATCTCTTCTTTGAATATACTATTATGTCATCGAGATAAATGACAATTGATCTATTAATTAGACCCTTAAATGCTACGTCCATGGCTCTCTGGAAAGTAGCTCCTGCATTTACTAAACCAAAAGGCATTTTCTGATAAGCATAGGTTCCCCATTTGGTTCTGAAAGTGGTTTTCAACCTATCATCTGTATGTACTAAAATTTGATTATAGCCTGAAAATCCATCAAGGAAGGACATGAGTTCAAAACCAACTACCTTTTGGAGAATTTGCTCCATGGTTGACAATGAGAAATTGTCCTTTTGACATGCCTTGTTTAAATTTCTGAATCAATATAGATTCTAATATCACCATTTTTCTTCCTGACGGGTATCATGTTGGAAACCCAATTAGAATGCCTTACAGGAAAAATGATTTTGGCTTTCAAAAGTTTGTTGAGTTCTGTTTTGATTTGATCTTCAAGATTTGGATGAATATTTCTTAACTTCTGTTGAACAGGCTTAATATCATATAGCATTGGAATTGTGCGTTGAATCACAGAAGTGCCATAAGTCTTTAAGTCCTCATAATTTCAAGCAAAGACATTTTTATATTTACTCAGAATTTTGATGAAAGTAGATCTTTCTTCTAGAGTTAAATTGAGTCCTAAATTAACGTTTTGAGGTTTAGAATCAGAGCCAAGATTCACTAATTCAAACTTCAAAGTTGAACTTTGAAGTTTAGCATTAGTAACTTTCTTGAATCTATCTTTAATATCATACAGATCCTTAAGTTTAAAAACAAATTTAGGAATCGTATTTTCATTACTTCTTGAAGTAATTTGTAGATCATGATCATCTTCATTAATAATTTGTTCATCATATGATTTCTCAGAAGTTAAGAAATTCAATATATCTTGATCATGGTAGAATACTCTGCAGTTAGTAATATTATTGGGAACAGATGGGAAAAAAATCAATTCTACTGAAAATCTATTAGGACTGCTATCTTCAGAAGGGAGGAGTTTGGATGCAACATTAGCTAATAAATTAGCTGATGTATTTTGTTTTCTAGGAATAAAAAAGATATTAAATGCTAGAAATTGAGTGGTAAGGTCCTGTACTAGGGTTTGATAATGTTTGAGATGTTTTGAAAGACAATGGATGGTATTCCTCACTTGTATTATGACAATTTTGGAATCTCCATATACTTTCAAGTATTTTACATTTAACCCTATGGCCTTATAAAGCCCTTGAATCAAGGCTTCATATTCAACGGTATTATTAGTGCACTCAAATTCTAATCTACATGATAGCATGGTTTTCTCTCCTTCTGAATCAATTAAGATGCATCCTGCTCCTGCTCCATCACTAGATTTTGATCTATCAAAATATAATGACCAAAATAAAGTTCTATCTATAGGTTTATCTACAAATGAATCAGAAATATTAACAATTCTAGAAGAATCAGATTGCAAAAAAATTTCAATTTGAGAAATAAAAGTATTTATAGAAAATGGTGATTGTGGTGCAGTAAAATTCCCAAGAAATGACTCAACAGAATAACCTCCAAGAATATTGTTGTTGAAAGCTACAAGTTCGTTCGGTTGTTCAAATTCAGTTATAGTGTGTGTCATATGTTTTTCTCACTCAATTTTGATTTGATTTGGTTTCCCTTTATAGGGAAGCCACATATGTGAAAAAGCAGTTGCGATATAACCATTAAGTTTCGCAGACCAGTCCTTGCTTAAAACTAACCCATATAATTCAGGAATATCTGCAATCAGAATATCAATTCTTTGGACAATCCTAGGATCGGAAGCTAGTCTAATGGTAACTGAATTGATTTCTCCTACAACTTGAACTTTAGAGCGATCCAATTGTATAATGTGAACTGCAGACTTTTGTGGTTCGATATTCAATTTAGCACAGACTGAAGTAGGCATTATATTAGAGGATGCTCCGGAATCAATTAAACAATTATGCAAATTCTTATTGTAGATTTCATAAGTAAAAAAAAATGGAGGTGTTTGAGAATTTGATCTTTCTCTAATAAGAACAGTATCTGTGGCATCTACTTTGTCTGGTGGCTTACCAGTCCCTTTAGCTGCTTTGGAAACTACACCACTTGGTAGAGGGGCAATAGGTGTAGCATTTAATTCTTTTAATAGCAGCTTTTGTTGATGTTTAAGTTTGCTGAGTTCATGTAATGAAATGTTCGCTCTAATATTTTTTATGTCCTCAACAATATTATAATTCGTCAAATCTGATACCACTAGAGTCTTAGATGATGAAGTGGGAGGATTAAGAGATGATGGTTGATTCTGAGTGGGTAAGGGAGAAGCTCTCTTTGTAGGAGTTTTGTCTTTGGTACTCGGAGTTGTAGTTTTCTTCTTTGGAACAAGTTCCGATGTAGATTTTCTCCTTGTACTCACAGGCATAGCTTCTTGTTCTATTTCACTATTCGAATTAGGGAGAATTAAATCCCACATTCCATTTAGTTCAGCTATTTCTTCGCTTTCATCTTCTTCATCTGACACTGGAGGAGTATCTTCCTCTTCTTCGTCTTCTGATTCTGCATTAGAGATTGCATTGGGCGGTTTTGATTCAGCTTGATTTCTCTTGAAATTTCTGAATGGTCTCTTTGTGGATGTCTTTGCTACTTTCTTTTTGATCTCAACCATTTCATTAGACATGGTTTTAAGAACTTTCTGTAAACCCTCCATGTCATATGGATCTCTTGGTGTATTTTTCTTTGAATCATCCTTAAAAGTGACTTTCTTTGATTTTCTTTCCTCGCTAGCATTTTTCTTATCTAGAGCAATCATTCGCTTTTCAACTGAAATAACTTTTTTCATATTTTCGGCTAAAGTCGGTTTTTCAGCTCTATCTACAAAAATTGCTATGTTTGAGGGAAAAGCATTAATGTACCATTCACTTCTAACCTGTTCACTAGGTTTAGATGTTGCAGGGATCTTTTTCAAGAGTTTATTGAATCGAGAGTTAAAATATTTAATGGGCTCTTTGGATTGAGTCTTTAAATTGGAGAGATCGTTGATTAGGGTAGCAATTGATCTATCATCTCCATATTTAGTCAAAATTTGTTCTTCGAACATATCCCAACTTGTAATAGAATCAGAGGGTAAGGAAAAGTACCAGGATCCTGCAGTTCCTTGCAAAGTATAGGGGAATAATCTGACTACAACATCTTCATGCTCTACTTGATTTAAATTTATAGCAAGCATAAAGTTATTGATATGTTCTTCTGCTGGTATACCAGTATCTGGACTAAATTTTGGTAGCCTTTTTTCAGGATGGTCAGGTTGATCATGCAAAGGTGCAGCCATATTTACAGCTCCCGGTCTAGTCCATGGTCTCTGTGCCGCTTGTGCCATTGTTGGGATAATAATGGGAGGATTTAAAGAAACGATTGGTATATGAGTAGTAACAGTTGAAGTACTGGAACAGACAATTGATGTTTGAACAAATGTAGTTTGAGCAGATGATGATGATGAGACTACTGCACTTTTATGATGTGGAGCTTGGGAAACAGGGGAT
This sequence comes from Pinus albicaulis, assembly GCA_034641835.2. Classification (NCBI taxonomy): domain Eukaryota; kingdom Viridiplantae; phylum Streptophyta; class Pinopsida; order Pinales; family Pinaceae; genus Pinus; species Pinus albicaulis. Next base: position 465,848,633 of record CM076569.1, read on the forward strand.
TGAATTTGTGGTGAAGAACTAATATCACTTTCTATTTCTGATGGAGTTTTTCTTGTTTTGACTCTACTAGGTAAAGGAAATTCTTTTGGGGAAATTCCAAGTTTTTCACTTTGTGACCTAGTGAGAGGTTTGGAAGAAACAAATTGCGAGGTGACACTACCTTCAGATATCTCTGATTCTTCTAATGATAATGAGAATCCTTGAAGTTTATGAACTAAAGCTTCAACTTCAGGAGATTCAGGAGGCAGATTATCTAATTGATCTGAAACTTTGGTAGTGGGTGTTTGAATACTTTTATCAATTTCTTCTCTAGTGATTTGAGATGTGGAAGAAATTGAAGGTGATGAGGGTGTTGTGCTCTTACAATGGCTAGCGGATTTGGATTTATCTGCCATTCATAGCTTGGGCCCTCTTTCTAGCGCCAAAAATGTTGAAGCCTCGAAAATCGTTGCTTCAAACATTGGGGGATAACCACCCGGTCGGGACCTTAGGACAACTCATTTCTCGTTTGGTATGGTGGCTCTGAATGGATTGATAGGACCAGTTTCCTAATAATTTAAATGGGTTGGTGATGGAATGATTGGGCGATTGGAAGATGGGATTAAATGACTGAAATAAATTATCTAATCTAATCTATGACTGATAAATAATTCTAAAAACTAACCCGGGTATCAAATGTGAATACAACTTAAATTGTTTCAACTAACCAATAACCATGAAAATGTATTATAATTTAATTGAAATATGCAGTAACAAATAAAGATGACTCTGTTTAAGAAATTAAATAGAGTTATAATAACATATTGCATTCATCATTTATATATCATTTGCATATACTGTAAAAGATAAATATTTCTACACACTCAGAAATGATATGTATAAAAAAATATTGTGAAACAAGTACATATAAATGATAGCAAATTTAAAGGAAATATCTCATAACATAAGAAAACTAACAGTGAATAGATAGAAATACCATATCCATCTTGATACTTTCCGATGCAATTCGATATCCAAATCCAACAACTTCAATGTAAAACAGACTCCAAGATACAAAAATGCAATTCTTAAAGGCAATTTTGCACAGAATCACCACATGTGATCCTTTATAAAAATATAAGAGTCAATGGAGTACAGAAATGTAATCTCCAAGTCAAAATATTACAAATTTAGGACCCTTTTCTAAATGCATGAAAGGGGTTTAAATAGGTACTTAATAAAACAAAATAACTAAAACTATTCCTACAATCTATCTAATAAAAAATCTAGAAACATAAATGCGATCTTGAAGTGAACCGATTCATTGATTATCTGTTGTGTTTGATGTGCCCAGATGGCATATTTTGAACATTTCTTTTACTTCTTCTAGATGACTAAGCTTTGAGTGTAACTACCCTGTATATGTGGCATCAAAGAATTCAGAAATAATGCAATCGATGGCATTTGAAAGAAATTTAATCGTTGTTTGTTGACTATGAGGCTTGATAAGGTAGGTCCACATCATATCCCATGATATTCCTTGTAGTTGGCTAATTTGCTGATTCTTATTGATTATTTCTTGTTTCCATCTGTAATCAGTTTCTTTTACCCTAGGCAACTTGCCTGGGGTACAATCTGAAATCAAATTGATTGCATACAGGCTATTATTCACCAGCTGTGTTACATTGTTCATCATACTTTTAGCTCTGGATGTAGCTCCTTCCACTTTGATTAAACGTTGTTCCCATTCTGCAAAAACAATTTCCTTATGTCTCTCCACAATCTTGGGAAGGTTTGCTTTTCTTCCCGACTCTGAGTCTAGCCATAAAAGAAATTCGGAAATTTTTTCTCAACTTCATCAAATTCAAGTTTAAGACTGACTCCTTCATCTACTAAGGAAGATGTAATTTCACACAAGGATTCTGCTTCTGCAACCTTTAGACAAAATTCATTTAATTGCCGAGACAATAACTTGCTTGTTTCCAGGGCTTCATTTTTGAACTAATCCAAATTAGGATAATTCTTAAACTTGTCCAATTTGGATTGAAACTTCTTCTCTTGCTCAATCTTTGAAGTCTTCTCATTTTGAAGAAGAGCTTATAATTTTGCTACCTCTTGGTTTAGTTGTTGTTTCTTTTCTAAGGTCTGTTGATCAATATTTTTCTTTTCAACAGCAAGCTGCTCTTCTAGCTGTTTGGATTTGAGCTCTTCATCCTGCAATTGTTGTTCTAACTAAATAATTTTCTGTTGGTTCTCTGTAACCTGTTCTTCCAACATAGCTATTTGCAAATCTTTTTGTTTCATTAATTGTGTAACTTCAGAGGCCTTGTCTATAGTTGCAGCACTATAGGCACCTGCATATTGAGATAATTTAGTGAGATCCTCAGATGGATTCACCTCAACATTTTTATAAACAATATTCATAAACTCCACTTGTGATGTCGAAAGTGCATCCTGATCAGTTCTCCTCCTTTTCCTTTGTTTTCTTACAACAACCCTATGCTTAGGACTGTAAAATACATCAAGAGGAGGGATTTCTTCTATTTTCAACATAATTTCACCTGTGGGATTTTCAGGAATAACTTCGATATCCTGGTCTTCCAGAACATTAACTTGGGGATTATTCTGTTGTCCTATTTTCTGGGAAAATTGTTCATATTGGCTCATCAAATGAGGAGAAACTATAAGTTCAGCAGATTCAACTACCTTTTTAGTAGCTTCCTCTCTTCCATGTTGAGAATCTGGATTATTTTTTATATCTCCTTTTGGTGCCTGTTCAGTAGCCTTATTGTTTGTGCCTCCTTTCTCAGTATGCACGTTGGTATCAGTACCTGTGTTTTTTTTTCCTGTCTGGGCTGAACACTGTTGATCAGTATGTATATCAATTTTAGCAGCTATTTCTTTCTTCTCAGTATTAACTTTGCTGCTAATGTCTTCTTTCTGTATAACAGGATTAGTTCCCGTTACTTCTTTCTGTGTCTGTATGATGACTTTGCTGGCAGATGTTTTTGTTACTGTTTTTCCAGATGTATTCTCTGTTTCCTTCTGTTGTGATTCATTCTCCTACATAGAAACTCTTAATTTATCCAGAGGAACTTTGAGTAATATCTGGCTTCTAAATAACATAAACTTATTCATCTCTTCAACCTGGAATTTGGACTTGGCCAAATCAAAAACTTGGGACAAATTATCTACAGAAACAAATAAATCATCAAACATATCTGGTTTGTGTTTAAACCGAGCAATTGAAACAACAGTAGTAAAATCAAATGCCACCTTCCTTGGGTCATATTGTCTCCCTGGGATTGTTGAAAGTTTAAGATTGGTTAGCTTACCAACTTCTTGTTCAGCATGAAAAAAATTATTGAGAGTATAATCACCACATTTAAAAGGAAAAGTAGGCCACATTAGCGTCTTGATGTTCTTCAAAATCTTGGACATGCCTTCTACTGTCAGTTGATATGCAATTTCCTGGGCTAACAGTTTATCTGGAACATACAAAGGAAGAATGTGTGGTTCCACAATACTTCCAAAAACTCTGATATATGCGAATATTTCTTCTCTGAACCAATCCCCAATCGAGGATAAATCAACTTTAGCCTTCTCAGAAAGTCTAGGAGGGAATCAGCAAAAAATAGTTTGATAAATCGGGATAAGAAAACCGTGACAAACTCTGTAAACATGGCTTTTGAAATGCCCTTTCCATAAGAACTTGTGATATATATGAATAGGTACAGGATCTTTAGGGGTCCATTTCCATCCTAATATGGGAAATTCAAGATTGAAGCACAGGGCGTCTAGAATATAAGCACAAAAATAAAAAGGAGTAGTATTTCCTGAGTTTTTGTCTTTCCTATACTCAAGAATCCTATTGGCTATCTTATAAAAAAGAATGACAACCCAGTCCATTATTTCAGAATTTATAGCAGAATGTATTAATGGCACCATTTGTATAGAAAACCTAGTTGAGTTATCATTTCCAAACAATCTGCACATCATTGATGCGGCATAACAGTACGAAGGCGAAAGAGACTCCACAGAGTACATACCTGATGCCTCGTGTTTATGTTTTTCTGGAGCCTTTCTCCATTCTCTAATTGGCTTTGACTTATTTTCATTATTAGCAGAAAATTCTTTGATGAAGTCTTTGTTGTAGATTTTCTGCGGGTCCGGAAGGTGGTACATTGCTTTAATTTCTTCTGCTTTGAACGACCCGAATATTGCTCCAGAAGCTGAAACAAAGGTTCTGTTTTGGATATCCACATTATCAATTACCCACCGAATAACATCATAATATGGAAAAATTTTTGCAGAAATGAATTAGTCAGTGTTCGAAGGGAATTTTCTGAATCCGACTTTGAATCGTCCTCATCAGGAACTGATGCTTTTGGCACAGTTACCTTAGGCTTTTCCTTTTCAATGAGGTTATATACCTCTTCCCAGGATAATTTACCCAGACCTTGGCACGACGTGTCTATAACCAGCTTAATCTTAGCTGGTTTCTCTTTAGGTTCCATGGTGAACACAGAGGCTTTTACCGCGACATCAAATTTCACCTTCCTAGATCTCTTTGACATTTCTATATCCGAAAACGTTTCCCTCGCTCTGCGAATGAAAGGATTGGGTTTTCTTTGGTTCTGCAAAGGAAAAAACAGTTCAATCGTGGTAAAAACTCAAATGAGGAGAACAACTGTATAACAATCTATTCATTGATTTTTATTTATTATCTCTGTGTTTATAACATAAATGCCCTCTAAAGAGTCACACTCACGTATTTAAAACAAAATAATTTTCCATTATTAATTTGATTTCTTATTCAATATCATATGTACAATCGGGAGTTGGCACTTTTGAAATAGGTGTAAAAAATATTACCTTTTGAATCATTGCGATGCGATGAATAAATAGTGTATGGGCATTAAGTAATAATCGCATCGAGAATTTTCAAAGGTAAATAAAATAACATAATATGATTTCTACCAATTTTCGATTGCGATGATCGCATCGGGGATTTTCAATTGGAGTGGATCGTTAATGATTTTTTTTCGATTTCCGATTTCGATGAGGTGGGGTCCGCCGCGTCGGAGTCTTTTAATCAAATAAATATAATGTTTGTCTCTCTGCAATGCAATTGCGATGAAGCGCATCGCATCGGGGTTTTGCAATTGACCATAAAGAATTTGTTTAAAATTTTACGAAATGCGATTGCGATGAACTGCGTCACATTGGAGTATTTAAAATCAGATATGATTGCTTAAAACTTTTCCGATTCGCGATTGCGATGGGACTCATCGCATCGGAGTTTTATTATAACAATTCCATGAAAGAACATTCTCCGAAATGCGATTGTGATGGATCGCATCGCATCGGAAGTATGTAAAACAAATATGAAACTTAAAGATCTCTCCGATTTGCGATTGCGATTGAGTTCCATCGCATCGAAGTTTTACAAAGTGAATATAAGACTTAAAGATCTCATCGATTTCTGATTGCGATTACTGTAGACATCAAATATTGTTAAATATAAAAACTTTATGTAATATTTTGATATGATAAAAGCTTTATATCTCATCGGATCGGAAAGTTTTTCAATGTTGTATTTGTTTATACACATTTGTAAAAATAAAAAATATGCAATATGTCTTTTTATCAATGAACTTCTTATTTTAAATTTAAAAATGATCGGATTGCTTCTAGATCTTTTATTTCTATCTAGAAAGAAAGATAAAAAAGGGGACCTATTTATAAATGAATTTTATTCTAAAATTTAGAAATGGGGAGGGTTGTTGTACAATACAATAGATTCTTGTATGGCCTTGAAAATGGGAGAATACGATTCAGGCCACTGATTTCAAAGCCCCTTCCAAGTTGATGTCTAGGATTCCCGCATTATTTTTCAAGGTTGCAACAAAGTAAATCTTAGGGGACTTTTCTTCATTCCTAAAGTGTCACAAAGACATTTGATGCACTTTGACTTATCTGATATACTACTTGTGAAATCCTTGAGAGGATGTCCTTATAGATGTCTTCCCTCAAAAGAGGAGCTGGCATTAAGAGGGAGACTACAATCGTATATGCTCTTGAGCTAATATCGTTGTTGGAAGAAAGAAGATAAGACCCTCATGGCTTAGAGGCATATGGCTCCAATGGGGGACATTTCGGAAAAGTAAGAAGCCATATAAATACCAAGGGTATCTAGCTGCCATGAGTACAATATGAGCCTGGATCATTTGAAGAAATCGTTAAGCATCAAGTCTGGAAGGATGTTATACACAAAGAGTACGAGTCTATTATGAAGGATGATGTCTGGGATATGGTCCCAAGACCGGAGGACAAAGCTGTTGTCACCTCGATATGGCTCTATTAGATCAAGCATGGATCTGATGGGAGTGCTGAAAAGTACAAGGCAAGATGTTTTTCCTGAGACTTCTCTCTTGGAAGGCATTGATTATGATTGCACCGGTGATCTATTATTACCATTGCTGCTACACAAGGATGGAATCTTCATCAGATGGATTTGAAGACTGCCTTTATGCATGGAGTAATAAAGGAAGAGGTGTATGTAGAGCAACCTCTGGGGTTCGAAGTCCAGTATAGAGACCCTCATGTTTGCAGGTTGAAGAAATCCCTCTATGGGTTGAAGCAAGCCCCCAGGGCTTGGTACGAGAGGATAAACAACTACTTGATGAAGCTAGGCTTCACTCGAAGTAATACTGATTCGAACCTTTACTTTAAGGTTGATAGAGAAAGGCCTCTCATTATGGTTCTCTATATGGACGATCTCGTCCTGTCAGGTGTTGATCATCTCATTTATCAATGTAAGAGGGAGCTAGCTTCTGAGTTCGAGATGAAGGACCTAGGACTGGTACTTTACTTCCTAGGCCTGGAGGTCTCATAGAGACCTGGAAAGATTTTCCTATCTTAAGGAAAATAGATTGTGAAGCTACTGGAAAGATTTGGTATGGTGGACTGTATGGTGGACTGTAAGTCCGTATCGACACCGATGGAACTTGACCATAAGAAGTCGAGTGTAAGCATTGCTGGGCCTGTCCCAACAAATCATATAAAGTATTGTCAACATGTAGGCGCTCTGATGTTCTTAGGGAACACTCGTCCAGACCTATGTTGTTTAGTGAACACTTTGAGTCAACACATGGTTGGTCCTCATGACATTCACTGGGTTGGTGCCAAGAATATCTTGAGATATCTTTGGGATATGATAGATCATGGGCTGAGATACACTGTCGGGAGCTTGAGACTCCTTGGATATACTAATGTTGATTGGGCTGGAAATGTGGTGGATCGCAAGAGCACATCTGGATGGTGCTTCACACTTGGATATTCTTCGAGCAAGAAGTAGAAGTTGGTAGCTTTGAGCACCGCTGAGGCCGAATACATTGCATCATGTATGGCCTGTTGTGAAGACACTTGGTTGCGAAATCTCTTCAGTGAGTTTTTCAAGCATGTGCTAGATGCCATCGTTATCCTTTGTGATAACGAGAGGGGGATTCATTTGTTAGAGAATCTCATGTTCCACAATCGATCCAAGCATGTTGATGGCTGGTACCATTTTATCTGGGATATGGTACAGTGAGGCACCGTATGGCTCAATCATATAGGAACTGATGAGCAAGTCGCGGATATTCTCACAAAGTCCTTGGGGAAGGTCATGTTCCTAACCTTCCGTGAGAATCTTGGAATCGTGGAACGACACTATTCAAAGGGTCTTGTTGGACGATGAGCTCTGGGAGCTCTAGGGGGGCTTTGGGGATAGCTTCTTGGAGCTATGACCAACCATAGGGCTAGGCTTGTCAAACCTTGTTGGTGTGCTTCCGCTCCACCGTGATGATATTGAGTTGGTTTACCTCTATTTTAACTATGCCCCGTATGCATCCTACCCATGGATGTTGTGAAACCAACTCCAGAAATAGAAGAAAAGAGAGATCAACGTCTTATAAATTAGCCACTTCAAGGGGGCAACCTCCAATACATTACATAAATGAACAATTCTTGGATGCTACAAATGACCAAAACCTCCTTCTATATATATGAGTCCCTGGGGCCACAATATAATCCTAGCCAACCTAACAATAATAATTTAAGGGCACGATAATAATAATATTGGGGTTACAGGGGTACAACAATAACAATAAGGGGGCTATACTAATAACAATAAGGTACTAAAATAGTAATATAGGGACCTAACATGCCCCTCTCCTTCAAAAAAGTGTTTTCCTCAATGTTTGAGTCGTTATGGATGCTTCTGTATAAAATTCTCATCCTCTCATGTAGAATCTTCAGTGGGTAAGTTCTTCCACTTAATGAGATACTCTGAAAATGATCAATTTCGTAGTTGTCGAGTTCTTATTTTCATGACCGCTTTAGGTTCCAATATGATTTTTCCTTCCTCATCAAGTTCTGGCAATATTGTTTAAACTGGAAGATTTTCACCTATAACCTTCTTTAAGCATGAAACATGGAAAACTGGATGCACTCGTGAAGAAGCAGGAAGCTCCAATTTGTATGCCATAGTACCAATCTTTTGCAACACCTTGTAAGGACCATAGTACTTTGGCGATAATTTATTATCCTTCTTAGCTTGTTTGAGTGACATTTTTTTGTATGGTTGTAGCTGTAAAAATACCCAGTCTCCTACATCAAAACTTCTCTCGCTGCGATGTTGATTTACCTGTTGTTTCATTCAATTTTATGCTAAATTTAGGTTATCCTTTAAGAGTTGGAGAACTTCTTGTTGATGCTTGATGTGATCTTCCACTACTTGAAACTTAGAATTTTCTCTTAAATATGATGTGATGGACGGTGGATTATATCCATAAAGTGCCATAAATGGGGTCATTTTTGCTGCAGTGTGAAAGGAAGTGTTATACCACCATTCAGCGAGAGGTAACCACTTGACCCATTTTTTTTTTTTATCAGATACAAAACAATGAATATATCCTTCCAAACATTTATTCACTATCTCAATTTGACCATCGGATTGAGGATGATAAGATGAGCTATGAGCTAGTTGAGTACCCAAACAAGAAAATAACTCCGTCCAAAAATTTCCAGTAAAAATGGGATCTTTGTCACTCACAATAATCTTTGGGTTTCCATGTAGGTTTTTAATTGTGTCCATAAATGTAGTAGAAATTGTACTTGCTTTAAATGGATGAGATAATGCACAAAAATGTGCATACTTGGTAAGTCTATCAACTACTACCATGATGACACTCTTTCCTTCGGACTTGGGTAAACCTGTGATAAAATCCATTGAAATCTCCTCCCAACGTTGACTTGGAATGGATAAAGGTTGTAGAAGACCCGGGGTCTTAATTGTCTCAACTTTATTTTGCTAGCAAACCAAACATTCTACTACAAAATTTTGAATATCAGATTTAAGGCCATCCCAAAAAAATTCTTTCTTCACACTGTGGTAAGTTTTTAAAAGTCCTGAGTCACCTCCTAAATGAGAAGTGTGCAATTCCAAAAGAATATTTTATTTTAGTTGGGAACTCTTACAAAGATTAAGCGATCTTTGTACCATAAGGAATCATTTTTCTAACTAAATGTATTAGATGTACTAGGATCTTGCTGCAACTTTTGAATGAGTGCTCACACTTCTTTGTCCTTCTTCCATTCATCCCTTGCTTTGGTTATCCAATCCGGTTGGATAATAGAAATGGCACAAAGCAATGCTTCCACCTCTTCATTCTTTCTTGAGAGTGTATCTGCAACAACATTTAACTTCCCTTTTTTGTAGATTATTTCAAAGTCATAACCCAAAATCTTTGTGACCCATTTTTTCTGATCTTCTAAAGATATTCTTTGTTCCAAAAAATGTTTAAGACTATCACGATCAGTTTTTACCTTGAAGTGTCTTCCCATTAGGTAAGGTTGTCATTTCTTTAGTGCATGTAGTATTGCTAACATTTCCTTTTCATAAATAGCTTTCTGCAAATACTTTCCTTTAATTGGACGACTTTCAAAAGCAATGGGTCTTCCTTCTTGCATTAAAACAACACCAATTCCATTTCTTGAGGCATCACATTCCACAATAAAGGTTTTTGTGAAATATGGCATAGCTAAGACTGGTGCTAGGCACATTGCCTCTTTAAGATGTTCAAAGGCCTTAGTTGCTTCAGGAGTCCATAAAAATGCATCTTTCTTCAATAATGTTGTTAGAGGTGCTGCTATTCTCCCATAATTCTTAACAAACTTGCGATAATACCTTGTTAACCCGAGAAATCCTCGCAACTACTTTATGGTTGTGGGGATTTTCCATTCCTTAATGGATTTAATTTTTTTAGGGTCTACATTAACACCCTCGTGAGATACAATTAACCTAGATATTCCACCTCTTGTACTCCAAAGAAACATTTGGATGCTTTTGCATACAATTGTTTCTCCTGCAATAGTTTGAGCACCTTGTCAACATGTTGAACATGATCCTTCCAAGACCTACTGTAGATTAGTATATCATAAAAAAATACTAGCACAAATTTTCTAAGGAAGGGTTTGAAAATGGAATTCATTAACTCTTGAAATGTAGAAGGCCCATTGGTAAGGCCAAAAGGCATGACCAAAAATTCATAATGACCCTCATGAGTTTGAAATGTTGTTTTCAGAATATCTTCAATCTTCATTCTAATTTGATGATATCCTGAACGAAGATCCAACTTGGTAAAATAAATTTCTCCATGTAATTCATCCAATAATTCATCAATCACAGGAATGGGAAATTTATCTTTAATAGTGAGCTTATTTAGTTCCCTATAATTCGGACACATGCGCCATGATCCATCCTTCTTGTGCACAAATACTACTTGAGCAGAGAAAGAACTTTGACTAGGTTGAATTATACCAGTCTCTAACATTTCTGCAATCATATGTTCAATTTCGCTCTTTTGGACATAAGAATATCTATAAGGCATGATGTTTGGAGGAACACTTCTTGGAATCAAATGAATAGCGTGATCATGATCACGAATAGGTGGGAGTCCTTTGGGAGTTTCAAACACTTTGGAATGATTGTCCAAGACTCTTTGGAGATCTGCAGAAATAGATGATTTTGATGTTGGAACTTCTAGTGAGCATAATTGTACAATTATGCCTCATTATTCTTTTTTCATAAGCTTTGTCATGGCATTAGAGCTTATTATCTTTCCCGGCTTCCCTATGATACCTCGTAATTCGACTTCCTTTCCTTCTGAAAAAAATTTCAAGAAAATTTCTTGAAAATTAAAAGCTACCGTCCCCAAAGATTGTAACCATTGTACTCCTAGTACAACATCAGCGCCTCCCATTAGAATGGAAAGCATTGGACTATTCAATACATATTCCCCCATGGTTAGCTTGATATTATGGCATTTTCCAGGGAAATTTATAGTTCCTCCATTTGCAACCATCACTTGACATTCTGGTGTTGGGTATAGGAAACAATTCAATTCCTTAGCTACCTTACAATGAATAAAATTATGGGTACTACCCGAATCAATCAACACTATTACATTTTTCTTCTTGATATGTCCTTCTATCTTGAGAGTTTGAGGAGTGGTAATTCCTTCCAATGCATTACATGTTATGGTCGGACTCATTTCTTCCTCTACTAGGGTTGGTTCCTGGTGTATATCCTCTTCTTTTGAATATTCTTGTTCATTTTCTTCTTCCTTTTCACAATCTATGTAAAATAATTTCTTCTCAACAGACTTATGACCTTTAGTATATTTGCTATCACAACTGTAGCAAAGCCCTTTTTCTCTTTTTTCTTCCAATTTTTGTGGTGTCAACCTTGTATGTTTTGGAATTCTAGGAGTAAGAACACTTCCATATTTATAGATGAGAGTGGTAGGCTTCCTTGTCACTATAATTTTACATTCAATTTTTCTTGCCAACCTAAATGCTTTCTCCAATGAATCAGGTTCCCAAACGCAAACTTCATGTTGGATGTTATCCTTTAAATTCCCTATGAAGGCATCAATTTTGTGTTCCTCTGGAATATCAGTTACCCTTATATTCAATTTTTAGAAGTCCTCAATGTGCTCCACGACTAAACCCTTTTGTTTGAGATTTATCAATTGGATAAAGAAGGTGTTGCTCTTTGTATTCTCATAATGTGCTATCATTTTCTCCGTAAAAATTGACCAAGTGACAATTTTTTTACGGGAGCAAAGCCATCGATACCATACAAATGTATTTTGTTCTAAATGTAAAGTTGCAATGCGTACATTTTGTGTGTTTTGCACATTAATGAGATCAAAATATTGCTCCATCTGTAATATCCATGTTACGGGATCCTTGCCATCAAACTTCCTCATATCCATCTTTGGAATATGGTGGTTCTTCCATCCAACATTAGAGTTTATGAAATCATGATTAACATATATTTTTTTCTCATCATGAGTTTCTTCTACTATCTTTCCGCCATTAGGAATCATTTCTTGTATCAACTTTGTCAAATCTTCCATGTCTTCTTTTAGATCATTCTTCATGTTTTCCATGTTGTCTTTCATTTTTTTTTCTATGTCCTCCATCTTAGCCTCCACGCCTTTCTTCAACCATCCATATTATTCTTCAAACCATCCATCTTCGCTTCCACTACTTTCTTCAAAACTTCCATTTCATTTTTTGTTGCTCTTTGCGAGAGCGAAATTTGGTGCACTTGCTCTTGTAATTTTGATAGATCATGTTGCAATTATTCATCTTCATGATTCATAGTAGAGTATTCTGAGGGTTTAATGGGTGTTGAATTCTTTTCAGGAGGCATTTTATAACCCAATGCTGAAATATATGCTCAATAGGCCCTTGGAATCACTTCAAACTGATTTTTTTACACAAGACTTATGCAATTTGGGAAAAAAAAAATACACCTTTTTCTTGCTTTTTAGGAGCTTGATATTGAAATTAAATTATCTCTGTGATTTCAGATCTTCAATATCTGAAATTTGGCCCTGATGTAGCCCTCTGAATCCTCTTTTGAATGCCACAGGTCTGACTTGATTTCTATTCTTCAAGGTAAAGTTATGTCCAATCTCCCACAATGACCTAAATATGAACTGGTTTAGTAGAGCGAATTTGTACGACTTGCCATGTGTCACTATTTGATCCTTCGGCTCTGAAATTGATAGACATGAAACTATAGTTTGTGTAATTGTGGCCACTCTTTACAGAATTCCAATCCGATGCTTAGAGAGAGAGTTATGAATATTTTCCCACAATCACCTCTTTGAGATGAAATTCGGGAGCTTGAAAAAGCCTTAACTTCCACAGATCCTACCTCCCAAAATAATTCGAATCAATCTCTGAAAATTTTTCATGACATTCCTCAAGATTTCAGCTTCTCTCTGTGAAAATTTGAGCTTCTGAAACCTCGTAGAAAACGTTATAGCGAAAATTTCGCGATGACCGATTTAGGTTAAATTTAGGTGTCTGTAAAAAGCCCTAACTTCCACATATCATATCTCCGAAAATATTGCGAACCAAGCTCTAAAATTTTGTGATGTTGTTCCTCATGATTTCGGCTTCGTGCTCTTAAAATTTTAGCTTCTGAATCTTCGTAGACAAAAATTTATAGCGAAAATTCCATAATGACCTGTTTGGAGTAGCGAAACCCTAGAATCCAAAGCTCTGATACCAAATGTTTTGAAACTAGCTCCAAAAATAGAAGAAAAGAGAGATCAACGCCTTAGAAATCAGCCACTTCGAGGGGGCAACCTCCAATACATTACATAAATGAACATTTCTTGGATGCTACAAATGACCAAAACCTCCTTCTATATATAAGAGTCCATGGGGCCACAATATAAACCTAGTTGACCTAACAGTAATAATTGAAGGGCACAATAATAACAATATTGAGGTTACAGGGGTACACAAATAACAATAAGGGAGCTATACTAATAACAATAAGGGACTAAACTAGTAATATATGGACCTAACATTCAGACTCATGGGAAGTACCTCTCATTTGGCCAATGAGGTGGCAAATGTGAATAGAGACCATAGCAAGACTGATGGATGCATCGGAGATTGTCGTACTCTCTTATGTCTAGGATGGCACGTGTCCAACTACTTGATCTGGGATCAAGTCTAGTGAGGTTTCAGACCTCCAACTGACTTCGGGTCAGTGAAACTAACTTCGGGTTAGTATATGACTCACTTGAGTCTAAGTGAGGTTTCAGACCTCCAACTGACTTCGGGTCAATTAAACCAACTTCGGGTTGGTGTGTGACTCCTTTGAGTCCTATAGAGGTTTTGGACCTCTAAGCTGACTTCGGGTTAGCCGTGAGTGATGTCTTTGTGACTCACCTTTTTTTTTTTGAAATAAAGAAGCTAGCGAAGCAAGTTATGGCGGGATGACGCACGATGTTTGGATGGCATTGGTTGATGGAGTTCTCCCTAGTTGAGAGGGAGTGTTACTTTTAGGCAACTAGGTCCAAACTCCATGTTGTGATGCTTAGATGATGATGCCAATAGTTTTATTGGATTCCTCTTTCGGAGAGGTGCAAGATCGTTCTAAAGATCATCTTGATCGGATGAGTAGAACATATATTTTGAATTTATTCCACATGTGCAAGGTCGGCATGATTTATCCCACATGCATTCGAGATGTGTCACACACCCCCAAAGATGGCCTATATATTGGAGATACTTGGAGTTCATTTTACACACATTTTTGTGGAGACATTTTCTTCTCTTTGGGATGGTGATGGAGTAGCGTTCTTGGTTCTGCGTTTAGGGAATCTTGGTGCAACGTCTTGGTGGAGCATTCTTGATGAGACGTTGTAGGGTTGTGTGACACATGTGGGAGGATGAACCTATGAAGACTTTGCTGGTTGAATCATCCTGCTAATTGTCATAACGCCACCATTCTTTATTTCTGTTTTTGGCTTGTCTTCCATTGATCTATTGGTATGTTCTATCTGCATCTTACTTTCATTGTGCCCTAAAAGGTTAAAGTATATTTGCATCTAAGCATAGAACATCTTTAGAAATTTAACACATGTCATATGGTTGCAGGTGATGGACTTCTATCTTTAGAAGTATGATCAAAGGAAGAAGGATGTCTTTTAGTGCACAAGTTGCCACTAACATATGAAATCAAATATGTCATATGGAATATGAGGTGGTTGTATACAAACAAGAAACTGGTGATTAGAATCTAGATCAGGTGCAAAAATTAGCTCAAAAATAAAAGTGCTTAGAATTGCACCAGACCAGAACGACAACGACCACCCGTCACCAATAATTCAATGCAAATAGTTTTGTCGAAAACCGAGTTCAGATGAGGAAGTTATGGTCTGCTGATTGTTGTTTAGAACAAAGAAATTAAAAAATATATATATATTGTAGAACAGGTACAACTGGTGGCATGGCAGTCTAGTTAGCATGCAAAGAATCTTCTTCAGTGTTTGTCCAATGGGACTGTGACAAGTGTCACTGCGGGATTCAGCAGTTTGGTTTGTGAAGGTAAAAATTTCCTAATGTCCTCCAAGATTGAATGTGGGTTCATGATGAATTCATGTGTTCGAATTATTTTGAGTTATTAAGGTTGGAATTAATGTATATATATTATATAGTTTTTTATCATATATTATATTATATATATTATTATATATATATTATATCTTGTTAATTATTTTCCAAACTTTATTACATATAATATTTCGCACATATTATATTTTTTTTAACCATAGTGGGCATTTCATTAAAGTCTGATTATGGTGACATATCATTTTATTAACGATGGTGGCAATTTTTTAATGCGGAAACGCATATGATATATATATATTTAACGATGGCATACATTATAACCTAAGGTTTTGATGGCGTAATTCAAATATTTATGGTGGCAAAGGTTTATACCAATGGTTGTAGGGCGGATTATTAAAGGTTTGAGTTCCGTTGCAAAAACATCCATGGAGGGACGAGGTCGGAGTTCGATCCCATGACCTCCCCCATACCACTACCACCAACAACCAATGGCCCACTCAGTTGTACCTTGTACCTTGTTAAGGATGGCGCACGTATTATGTTTCAATGCAATGGATTCGATGGCGGAGGAGCGGAAGGGTCCAGCACCGTGGGCCAACCCTCCTCCACGTAACCCTCCCATACAACCTCAACACATCACCCGAGTTAAGTGTTGATTTGCAGTTAATCCACCAGTTAATATAAATTTAGCCTCAATTAATCTCTATTTAAGTTGGCGGAGATTCTGGCAGTATCTCCAAATCCAATGCCACCTCCAAATTGGGCGGAGCTAACTGGCAGTTTTCCATATTTAGAGGCAGAATCTAGGGGAAACTTTAATGAAGCCTATCTTAAGCAATTTTCGACCAATTTGGGCTCATAAATAGTCATTCCTAGCATATTAGCATGCTATAAATCCATTGGAATAGCTTACAGAGGCAATGGAGCAGATATAAAGGTGTTTTTTGTCACTTGAATAATTTTGAAGCCCAGGGCCACTAAGAGGGAAGGCCATGCACAGATAAACTGAAGGCCAAATGGAGTGAATTAATAGTCATTTTTTGATGTATTTGATGATATGAACACAATAGTACAGTTTATAGAGGCGTTAGAACACATTTGAAGGTGATTTTGTCACTTTGGAGATTAAACAAGCCTATGGCCACCAAGATTGAAGGTCAAGTCTAGAGGATCTATGAACCAAATTCAGAGATTGAATAGTCATTTTTGGGGTATTTTAGTGTTCGGAAGTCAATGGAACAGTCAACGAAACCATTGGAGCAATATTGGTGCTTGCAATCAGAAATTTTACTCATAATTCCAAGAGGGTCTAACCAGTTAAAGCGGGTCCATGGAGATGTAGCCCAAGAGGGGTGAACACCATTATCATCAATTGTGTTATGTGATTGTTTTGAGTCATTTTAATGCATTTCATTTGTTGTTTATGAGTTTTAAAAAGTTAATTAACTCATAATTTGATCATGAAAAACACATGAAACTACATACATGAACCTCTTCACAAATGGTTAACATGTGTCGATCCTTAAACACAATTTTAATATTGATGAAGGAGCTAGCATAACAATAACTATTTTGCCCATATTAAGATCAAGTTGGTATTAGAGCAAAAGTTTAGCTCATTTTAGCCAAGGTTAGCTAATTCTTCTTTAGCTATTAGTTTTTGAACTTGTACATAGTGAACTTGCAAGTTTATAAAGTTTATGTGTGAAGTAGAAGGTAAAAATTGAGATATGAAGTCTCCAATCACAACAAAGAAGCTTTGTATGCATTGCATGGTGTGATGGTAACTTCATTAAGTGATACTTCTAGTCCGTCTTCCTTTGAAAAACTCTTTGATAAAGAGATGTTACAAAAACTCTACATCATGATTAATAAGATGCAAGAAAAGTATGAAGATAAGAGGGAGAGCATTAGACTTAAAGATCAGTCTTGAAGGAGGAGAAGCAAGAGCTTCTTGACAAGATGCATGAGATGGATATTCAGCTCCATATTGCAAATGAGAATCTTGAAAAGATGCATGAGATGGAGACTCAGCTCCATGTTGTCAAGGAAGCCTTAGCCAAGAATGTGCTTGAAAAATAGGTATGCAATTTAATTTTATCTTCAATTTCCTCTTAAAATTAATGTGTAGGTGCTTTTGAAGACACACTAGAGGAATATGGTCCAAATTATTGATGAATATGGGCTATGAAGGTAAAGGATTGGGCAAACACGCACACGGCATAGTTGAGCCAATTGTTATTGAGGAAAGACGTAAGTATTTGGGTCTTGTTTATGGACAACATGATGGAGAAATATCTAAAGCCAATTAGGCACATGAAGGTGTTCCAAGGACTTTCATTTCATGTTCATTACCTCAAGCTTGTGAAGATTGTGTTCATGAAGAATCCAAAAGTATTACACCCACTTTGCAAGAAGGTGCTCATAAACATGCAACTAATAAGAATGGCGAACAAGAGGATGTTGAAAGCTCTAAAGTCTTTGAATGCATGGTTGGTATTCCGAAGAGAGCCACTACCCCATCAAATTCACCTCCTCAAGAAGGTGACAAAGGTGAATTTTCAAGATATAAATCTGCTTTTAATCAAGTTGCTTTTGATTATGATAAACATGGAAAATTCTTACATAGGATTTGGAGAAAGTTTGCATGTTCCTTTTGTGGTATGGATAACCATAATGTTTCAAGGTGTTGGAAGAAGATAACCATGCACATGAAACTTTTGAAGCAAAGGAGGAAGAAAGCCAAATATAAATCAAACCATGTTGAAAAGAAGAGGCAATTTTTTTTCACTCATTTCCATAAGCAAGGTCATATTGTAGACAAGTGTTGGACTTTATATCCAGCAAATCATCCACGACATTTGAAGAAGGTGGAGAAAAATAATGACAAGAATGGAAAATAAGATTCCATAATAGATGTGGGTCATGATGATTCACATGATGATGATGTGTAAGTGAAAGAAGCACCATTGAAATGGTTTGGTAAGAGATGGTTAAATTTCTTATCCAATTAAGGCTTTGCATGTCTTTTGATGTTGATGCATTTCTTTGCCAATGGAATGCATGTTGCATGTTTATGCTAAGAACGTGTTTAAAAGTGGAGTATGTTGACTCACTTAATTGCAGCAAAATTTGTTTATTTCAGCTTTAAGTACATGTACATATGAATGGAGTTCTTGTACTTATGATTGGCTTGTGAGAAAGTTGAAGAATTGTATACATGCATGAGAGTTTATGTGTATGAACAGTGGAATTTTGATGGTTTCATTGTGCTTGAACATGCATGAGTAATTGACTTGTGTTGGTAGATTGCTTTGTTTAACATGTATGTTGTCAACTTGAGAGTGTTGATCATTTGCATATGCATGAGTGTCGACGTGTGTTGGTCGATTGTGTGTGTTACATGCATGTCATATCGACTTGGAAGAGTTGATTTTGTCTCCAAAGATGAAAATGGATATGTTGAAGAAGTGTTTCATGAGATGTGAAATTCTTTTTATTTTGCAAAAGAATCGTCAAATTATTACACATGTTTATGCTTGACTTGAGAGTCGGTTGTTTGAAGAGGCATGTTTTTTCAACTTGTGTTTAGTCGACAAATTTTGACACCAAGATGTGAGAGTACATGGCGATGTTCACATGATGTGAAATTAGTTTCTTTGCTGAGCAAGAGGATATGTCGTCAAGTTATGTTTCTTGCATGTGTGTTTGTAACAAGATGTCAAAGAATTTTCAGCCAAAAAGTTTGCAGCTATTGTAGACCATTTAATATGTTTAGGCCAAGAAGAGAAGGAGATGGTGAATGCATTCTTCCAGATCTGGAATTTGAAACCGTGGAGGTAAGAGAATGGTCAATTGCAGAATCTAGATTATTCACAGTATCATAAAACATTGGTCGATGTTTCGAATCCCAACGGGGATTAAATAAAAATTGATTAACATTAGTTTAGTAAGATTAACTTAAATACTTAGGGTTTATTATAAAAAAATTTAATTAATTTATTAAAATTAATTTAAGCACTTAGGTTTTTTTAAAAATTAAAAATTTAATATTTTAAATATTTATAATAAAAAATTAGTTATTATTAAAATAAAAAAATTTATTAAAATTAAAAATAATTTATTTAAATTAGATTGTGATCTATTGTCGGCTCCTCTCAAACATTATAGTCCTTCACTATTTATACCTTGACCTTTTGCGACCTTCTTTTATTCTTCATTCTCGTCCTGATGATGGATCCTTGTTGGGATTGAAAACGTCGACCAATGTTTTATGATACTGTGGATAATCCAGATTCTGTACTTAAAGATAACCACAGAAGTTTAAAAACCATAATTAAAAGAATGGTAATTTATTTTCTTATTTTTACTGATGTTGGAACTCATTGTTGTAGTTCACTCATTGTGCAACGAAGGAACATGATTCTCAATGGGAAGACAATCATTAGTTTTCCAAGCACCGAGGAATCGATTTGTACAACAAAAGTGTTATATCAGCAAGCAACGAACAATTTTTGGATTGGGTCAGCAGCAAAAGGAGATCAAGTGGTTGAAGAGCCAAGTCATTACAAGGCAAGGCAAGGCATGTCAATGAACAAGTGGTTTTCATAACGATTTTTCCAAGTAGAATCAAGATGATAATACTTGGAAAACATAAAAGTATTTAATACTCATGAGATAACCAACTTTTGTGGGTCCAAAAGCATGTCAGTGGGAAGGAGTGATTAGAATATGTATCAGGGGAAAAAATTAGTTAAAAAATGAAAGTGCTTAGAATTGCACCAAACCATAACAACAATGACCGACCCATCGCCAGGAATCCAACACAACTTGTTTCGTCGAAAAATCGAGTTCGAATGAGGAAGTTATGGTCTACTAATCGCTGTTTAGAACAATCAAATTAAAAAAAAATATTGCAGAATAGGTACAACTGATGACATGGCGATCCAGTCATCATGCAAAGAATCTTCTTTAGTTTTTTTCCAATGGGACTGTGACAAGTGTCATTGCGGGATTTTCCAGTTTGGTTTGTGAAGGTAAAAATTGCCCAATGTCCTCCAAGATTGAATATGGGTTAATGATGAATTCATGTGTTGGAATTATTTTTAGTTATTAAGGTTGGAAAATATATATATATATATATTCCAACCTTAATAACTAAAAAATAATATCATTTATTATATTATATATATTATTATATGTTATTAATTAATTTCCAAACTTTATTACATATAATATTTGACACATATTATATTATTTTTAACCATAGTGGGCATTTCATTAAAGTATGATTATGGGGACATATCATTTGATTATCGGTGGTGGCAATGTTTTAATGCGGAAGCGCATATGATATATATATTTAACATAAGTGCATATATATATATATATATATATATATATATATATATATATATATATATATAACAGTGGCATACATGATAACCTAAGTTTTCGATGGCGTAATTCAAATATTTACAGTGGCAAAGGATTATACCAATGGTTGGAGCGTGGATTATTAAAGGTTTGAATTTCGTAGCAAAAACTTACATGGAGGGGCGAGGGCGGGGTTTGATCCCATGACCTCCCCCATACCACTATCGCCAATAACCAATGGCCCACTCAGTTGTACCTTGTTAAGGATGGCGCACGTCTTATATTTCAATGCAGTGGATCCGATGACGAAGGAGCAGAGGGGGTTAGCCCTCCTCAACGTGACCCTACGATGATCTGAATATGGGAAAACTTGTTATTGCTATGAAAGCTTCCTCATCAGTATTAAAAATTTGTTTAAGGATCAACTCAATTAACCATTTGTAAAGGGGTTAAAGTGTCAAGTTTCATGTGTCTTTGATGATCAAATTATGAGTTAATTAACAATTTAAAACTCATGTACAAAAATTTAAATGCAGTAAAATAGCTCACAACAATCACATAACACAATGGATGATTATGGAGTTCACCTCTCTTGGGCTTCATCTCCATGGACCTGCTTTAACTAGCTATAGGCCCTCTTGGGATTAAGAGTAAAATGTATTATTACAAGCACTAGTATTGCTCTAACGGTTTTTTTTACTGCTCCATTGGTTACAGAACACTCAAATGCCCCAAAAATGACTATTCAATCTCTGAATTTGGTTACTAGCTCCTCTAGGCTTGACCTCCAATCCCGGTGGCCAAGGGCTTGTTTAATCTCCAAAGTGACAAAAACACCTTCAGATGTGCTCCAATGCCTCTGCAAACTGTACCACTGTT
Organism: Pinus albicaulis; assembly: GCA_034641835.2. Taxonomy (NCBI): domain Eukaryota; kingdom Viridiplantae; phylum Streptophyta; class Pinopsida; order Pinales; family Pinaceae; genus Pinus; species Pinus albicaulis. Next base: position 465,870,359 of record CM076569.1, read on the forward strand.
TTCATAGCATCAAATACATCAAAATTTGACTATTCATTCACAGCATTTGGCCTTCAACTGATTTGGGCATGGCCTTCCCTCTTCGTGGCCCTAGGGTTTAAAATTCTTCAAGTGACCAAAAACACATGTATATTTGCTCCATTGTCCCTGCAAGTTGTTTCAATAGATTCAAAGTATGCCAATCGGCTAGGAATGACTATCCTTGAGCAAACATTGGTCGAAAATTGACCAAGATAAGCCTCATTAAAATTTCCCCTAGATTCTGCCTATAAATTTGGAAAATTGCCAGTTAGCTCTACCAAATTTGGAAGTGGCGCTAAATTTGGGGAATCCATCGAAATTTCGCCAACTTCTAACTAATGATTAATTATGGGATAAGTGTGCTTAAATGCAGTAATCCGCACTTAGTGGTGGCGCTTAAAACTGGGTCATATGGTTTGGTCGCATGAAGGAGGAGGGCTGGCCCCTCTCCGTTCTGCTGCCCTCAGATCTGCATTGCCTTAAATATAAAGTCTGCACATAAATTTTCAAAAAACAGGGCTGTGGCCCATTGGTAAAAGCGCTTGAGTTGTTGGGGGGAGGTCACGAGGTCAAACCTCGACCTTAACATACGTTTTTACAACTCATTAAAATACCAACATATAGAACTTTGGTTAAAAAATATGCAACGTTCCCAACCTTTATACGCATATACCATGATTAACCTTGGTCTTTGGATAGTCTTCGAACCATGGGTTATAATTAAATATGCCTCCACCAATCTTTAATATGTGCCATCGAATTTATACGCTCCTCCAAACTTTGGTTAATGCGAATGTGCTCCACCCATATAAACATGCCAACGTAACATTTGACATATAAAATAAAATTTTCACTTTGGGTTTTGATTTAAATATTGCCCATTTAATATATGACCCCAATGAAACCTTTAGATAATGCCATGTTTAATACGTATAACCATTCAAACTTTGGCATAGTTGTGAACTTTGGATATTAAATAATATATGTGTAATTTTAAAATATAATAAAGTTTGAAATTAATATTAAGATTGTTAATCTACGTTGTCATTGATGATGTCAGTGACCGAGATGGAAAATATTCTTGAAGATGCTAGAGAATGATTACAAGTGATTACAACTCTTGTTTAAGGTGTCAAGACACAAATGAAGTGTCAATCATGTATCTTGATGATCATAATGGAAGACTTCCATATCACTGCACTTGATGAAGGACTATAAGACATACACAAAATGATATGTCCTATCTCCAATGATGTGAAGCTTGATGTCCTTATGATGAAAAGTACATAATGATGTTGCATTTGGTTGATGCAATATCTCTGCACTATCTTAAGGACAACTGACCTAATGACCCTATGTTTAAGAAGGCTAAGGCATGATTATGAATACAATCAACGAAGAAATCAAACCATGAGGCTCTACACTCAAAGGCATTCTTCCCTGCCTCCATTTCTGCACTCATAAATAATCAGTCACATTAAAAAATATATTTTTGCTACCTTAGAGGAAAAATTCCTTAATGAAAACCTGTATATATATATGACATTAGACACCTCATTCTAGCATCCAATTAGGTGATCAATTCGTAAAAGAAGCATAGAAGTAATAAGAAGGCCGAGAAGAACAGTTTGGGAAGCTTTTGTGATAAATTATTCTTTTTCAGCTTGGATTGAAGGCTTAAGCATCTCGGACTTGTTTCAGGCACTTTCTAACATATTTTGGGCTTTTTACAAAAACGAACCTCACCACAGAATTTCAGAACTTAACAACAGTGAATCTGAAGTGTACACTATGTTAATACACCTGTGGAGCTCGGACCACCTATAGCAAGTGTTTGTGTAGCTCGGATCAGTTTTTTGAAGGACAAATCTGTGGTGCCTTAATAGAGATTGTTGATCTGATATCACTACATTCCTGTGATAAATAATCTGTGAAGGGTCTAACACATGTAGCCTACCATTACAGTGACAGTGATCACAATTAGCTCGAAACCTTTTTGAAGGATCAATTTAATAACTTACATATGATAGAGATAGTGTGCTTGTGGAAGGAACTCGGATTAGTTATCAGTGAAAGGCTAACCTTGTGTTGAACACGCATTTAGAGCTCAATTCTCACAGCTCTGACCTGTAGTGAAACTGTGTTGAAGAGCTCCCTCTAGGAAGTAAAGCCACCTGTGGGATGTGAGCCAGGATTAGTAGCACAGCCACCTTCAAGATCAGACTACAGAAAACCTGAGCTCCAGGGTTAGCCCTAGCTCAGATCTGAGATCATTACAGACTTGGTGGAACAGTGGGTATTGTAACCTCGGTGGAGCCCAGACTTGTGGATGGTGTAATCTCGGTGAAGACTAAGGAATATTGGACTTACTGCAACAAGTAAACCTGTGACAGTCTGCACTAATATACTTCAGACCTGGTGCATATTTTATGTGGTTTGAATCGACTGAAATATACTTGGACCTGTGTGATTAAGTGAAGTTCTTGGACAAGAGAAGTATTGAACAATGAAGACTTAGGTTGTTCCTTGAAGACATATGGTGATTTGACTTGAATAATTTATGACTGCTGACCTTGAAAGGTTTGAAGACATTCCTATAAGGCCACACTTGAAGTTTTGAAGATTTGTTGAAAGTAACCTGTGAGTATATTGAACCAGCATACTAGACTTGAAGAGAACAGGATTTGACAAGGCTATTGTAGACATTTTGCTGAGAGTCCTTGAGTGATCTTGTAAGATGATGATGCATTGATGAAGCCATCATGAGGTAACTTGGAGAAATTGTTTGGGTACAATGAAGAGCAGCGGTGATACCTTCTACGAAGAAAAGGTTGTCATTGATGACGTGATGTGTAGATTACAATGAAGTGTAAGCTGAAGATTGTCAGGGCTCGTTGCAGAAGACATTGGGAGCTGTAAGTATAAAAAAATATATGTTGACGAAATGAAGAAGGAGGTTGGAGCCTCATAAAGACAAGGTTGGTGCCTTGGAAGATAGGGTTGGAGCCCTTGAGGTTGGTGCCTCAAAATTGACAAGGTTGGAGCCTTGGAAGTCCAAGTCGGTGCTTGGAAAATATAGGTTGGAGCCTGGGAGATTGAAGATTGGTGTCTTCATCTAGGGTTGGAGCCCTACATATATTGTACTTGATTTATTGTAAAGAATAAATTAATAAAAGCATTTATTCTTATTGTTCATTTTGTGTTCTAAATATAAGTGATCTAGCTGGTAAAAATAAAAATTGAAAAGAAACACTGATTCACCCCCCTCTCAGTATTTCCAGCAAAGATATATACATATAATAATATAATATATTATATGATATAAAAACCATATAAAACATTAATATTATATATATAATATATATATATATATATATATATATATATCCAACTTTAAAATAAAATAAAATAAATTTCCCACACATAAAAATCCATAAACCCAAACTCAACCTTGGAGGACATTGGGCAATCTTTTACCTTCACAACCCAAACTGGTGAATCCCGCAGTGACACTTGTTACAGTCCCATTGGACAAAAAATTGAAGAATATTCTTTGCATGCTGACTGGACTACCATGTCATCAACTACACTTATTCTGCAATAATTTTTTTTTAAATTACTTGTTCTGATTAACGATCAACATACCATAACTTCCTCATCCGAACTCGGTTTTCAACGAAATGAGTTGTGTTGGATTCCTTGCGACGGTTCAGTCACTATTGTTTTGGTTTGGTGAAATTATGAGTACTTTTCATTTGTGAGCCAATTTTTGCCTCCTAATCCAAATTTCGATCATACCATAAGACCTCAACCCAGCACCCGAGTTAAGTGTGGATTTGCGCAATTAATCCAGCAATTAATTTGAAGTTAGTCTTAATTAATCTTCAGTTAAGTTGGTGGAGATTCTGGCAGCACTTCCAAATTTGGCGGAGCTAACTGACAGTTTTCCAGATTTAGAGGCAGAATCTAGGGAAAACTTTAATGAGTCTATCTTGAGCAATTTTCGACCAATTTGGGCTCAAGAATAGTCATTACTACCATATTGACATGCTTTGAATCCATTGGAACATCTTGTAGAGGCAATGGAGAAAATCTACAAGTGTTTTTGGTCACTTAAGAATTTTGAAGCCTAGGGCCACTAAGAGGGAAGGCCATGCCCAGATCAGCTGAAGGCCAAATGGAGCGAATGAATAGTCAAATTTTGATGTATTTTATGCTCTACATGCAATGGTACAGTTTGTAGAGGTGTTGGAGCACATCTGAAGGTGGTTTTTTTCACTTTGGAGATTAAACAAGCCCATGGCCATCAGAATTGGAGGTCAAGTTTAGAGGAGCTGTGAACCAAATTCAGAGATTGAATAGTCATTTTTGGGGTATTTGAGTTCTCTGAAGCTAATGGAATAATTATAAAAATAATTGGAGCAATACTGGTGCTTGTAATCAGACATTTTACGCATAATCCCAAAAGAGCCGAGGTAGTTAAAGTAGATCCATGGAGATGTAGCCCAAGAAGGGTGAACTCCATTATCATCCATTGTGTTATGTGATTGTTGTGAATTATTTTACTACATTTAATTTGTTTTTTTGTGTTTTAAAAAGTTAATTAAATCATAATTTGATCATGAAAAACACATGAAACTACATACATGAACCCATTCACAAATAGTTAACATGAGCCGATCCTTAAACACATTTTTAATACTGATGAGGGAGCTAGCATAACAATAACTAGTTTTCCCATATTTAGATTACTGGATACTACAAGTGCCTGCAAATGAAGCTATGTGGAGAAATAAAGAGATGATGATGTGCAACCATGTCAAGAGGCAGTTGTCATCTAGAAGCCAAGAAGATATGACTAGGAGATCTCCTCAGAAGATATGTAGACTTTGATAGAAGTATGGTAAACAAGAAGACCCTTGACAATACATATCTTTAGTATATGTGTTAATCTAAATAAAGGATGTCGATGCCTACAGGAAGATTTCATGGTGAAAGATCATCATTGAGGTAACTTTTGATTTAAAAGTTCTTATGTATATGTTTATCTAGAGAAGTTTATGCAGGACATCCAATCATGTGAAAGGATGTAACGTCCTCGGGAGATGGATAGAAGCATGGCATAAAGGTAGACCATATGAGAAGGACTGATGAATCAATTTCTGGTGGATGACATGACTCATGGATGAAATTGATGGATGATCTGTGCCCTATGAAACCAAAAGTTGAAGATTCCTCAGTATCGAAATCCATGACATCGAGGGGAGGAATTCTTCATGAGCATTTGGGTGTCTCACCATTGTTGCTGCAGGTCCCTGGTTAAGAGGTAGCTTGGTGGTAAGTTTCTTACTTGGAAGAAACTTGAAGTATGTCCTTATTGAATTAAAAGGAAGTGACGAATATAATTCTCTAAATTCATGTGTTATGCACTAGACCAGGACTAATAGCCATAAGTCTTAGTGAAGGCCATGGGGAGGGAATGGATAGACACATCATTCTAGTCTTCACTTGGAAGACAAAATGGAGGATTGGGTAATCATCCGGCATATGATACTCTTTGAGAATGAAATAGTGTATTCAAGATAAGAGTAGTCGGGGTGATATGAATATGGGAAAAATTGTTACTGTTATGCAAGCTCCCTCATCAGTATTAAAAATGTGTTTAAGGATCGACTCAATTAACCATTTGTGAAGGGGAAGTTTCTTGTGTTCTTGATGATCAAATTATGAGTCAATTAACAATTAAAAACTCATGTACAACAATTTAAATGCAGTAAAGTAACTCAAATCAATCACATAACACAATGGATGATAATGAAATTCACCCCTCCTGAGCTACATCTCCATGGATTGCTTTAACTAGCTAGGTCATCTTGGGATTATGGGTAAAATGTATAATTAAAAGCACCAATATTGCTCCAATGGTTTTTTTGATTTTTCTATTGGTTTCATAACACTCAAATGAGCCAAAAATGATTATTTGAATCTGGTTACCAACTTCTCTAAGCTTGACCTCCAATTCTAGTGGAAATGGGCTTGTTTAATCTCCAAAGTGACAAAAACACTTTCAGATGTGCTCCAATGCCCTTGCAAACTGTACCACTATGTTTAGAGCATCAAATACATACAAATTTGACTATTCATTCACTTGATTTGGGCTTCAGCTAATCTGGGCATGGCCTTCCCTCATGGTGGCCCTTGGCTTAAAAATTCTTCAAGTGACCAAAAACACCTGTATATTTTCTCCATTGCCTCTACAAACTATTCCAATAGATTCAAAGCATGCCAATCAGCTAGAAAAAACTATCCTTGAGCAAATATTGGTCGAAAATTAACCAAGATAGGTCTCATTAAAATTTCCTCTAAAGTCTACCTCTACATTTGGAAAACTACCAGTTAGCTCCATCAATCTGGAAGTGGCGCTAAATTTGGGGAATTCGTTGAAATTTCGCCAACTGCTAATTGAAGATTAATTATGGGATAAGTGTGCTTAAATGCACTAATCCACACTTAGTGCTGGCACTTAAAACTGGGTCATATGGTGCAGTCACATGAAGGAGGAGGGCTGGCCCCTCTCCGTTCCGCTGCCCTCAGATCTGCATCACCTTAAATATAAAGAATATGAATAACTATTTAACAAATACAGTCGTGGCCCACTGGTAAAAGCACTTGAGTTGTTGGTGGGAGGTCACGGGATCGAACTTCGACCTCTATCCCTTAACATACGTTTTTGCAACTCATTAAAACATCAACGTATAGAACTTTGGTTAAAAAATATGCAACGTTCCCAACCTTTATACGCATATACTGTGATTAACCTTGGTCTTTGGATAGTCTTCGGGCCATGGGTTATATTAAGATATGCCTCCACCAATCTTTAATATGTGCCATCGAATTTATACGCTTCTCCAAACTTTGGTTAATGCGAAAGTGCTCCACGCATATAGATATGCCAACATAAAATTTGACATATAAAATAAACTTTGCACTTTGGGTTTTGATTTAAATATGGTAATATAGGACCCCAACGAAACCTTTGGATAATGCCATGTTTAATACGTATAACCATTCAAACTTTGGCTTAGTTGTGAACTTTGGATTTTAAATAATATGTGGAATTTTAAAATATAATAAAGTTTGAAATTAATATTAAGATATATACATATAATAATATAATATATGATTTTTTTTAAACCATATAAAATATCAAATATATATAAAAAATTAATTTCTCACACATAAAAATGCATAAATCCAAATTCAACCTTGGAGGACATTTGGGAATTTTTTCACCTTCACAACCCAAACTGGCGAATCCCACAGTGACACTTGTCACAGTCCTATTGGACAAAAAATTGAAGAATATTCTTTGCATGCTGACTGGATTTTCATGTAATCAACTAGACCTGTTCTGCAATAATTAAAAAAAAAAAAATTCTATTTTGAACGGAGATCAACAGACCATAATTTCCTCATCCGAACTTGGTTTTCAATGAAACAAATTGTGTTAGATTCCTTGCGACGGGTCAGTCGCTGTCATTCTAGTTTGGTGAAATTCTGAGCACTTTCATTTTTGAGCTAATTCCCCCCCCCCCCGATCCATATTTCGATCACACTTTCCCACTGACATGCTTTTGGACCCACAAAAGTTGGTTATCTCATAAGAGCTTAACATTCTTCTGTTTCCCAAGTTTTATCATCTTGATTCTACTTGGAGAAATCGCTATGAAAACCACTTGGTCACTGACATGCCTTGCCTTGCAAATGACTTAGCTCTTCAACCATTGTTCTCCTTTTGTTGCTGACTTAATCCAACACTTGTTGGTTTCTTGCTGATATAACACTTGTTGTACTGATTCCTCGGTGCCTTCCCGCTGAGAATCATGTTCCTCCTTTGCACAATGAGTGAACTACAACAATGAGTTCCAACATTAGTAAAAATAAGAAAATAATGACCATTCTTTTACCTCCACAGTTCTAAATTCCACATCTCGAAGAATGCATTCGCCATATCCTTCTCTTCTTGGCGTCAACATATAAAATGGTCTACAATGGCTGCAAACTTTTTGTCATCAAACCATGTCAATGGCGCTTCTTTCAACTGCACATCATTATCACGTGAATCATCTTGACCCACATCAATTATGGAATCTTCTTTTCCATTCTTTCCATTATCTTTCTCCATATTCTTCAAATTTCGTGGATGACTTGCTGGATACAAAGTCCAACACTTGTCTACAAGATGACCTTTCTTATGGAAATAAGTGCAAAACAATTGCCTCATCTTTTCAACATGGTTTGCTTTGTCTTTGGCTTTCTACCTCCTTTGCTTTAAAAGTTTCTTATGCATGGCTATCTTCTTCCAACATCTTGAAACATTATGGTTATTCAAACAAAAAAAGGAACATACAAACTTTCTCCAAATCTTATGTGATAATTTTCCATGTTTATCATAATAAAAAACAACTTGATTAAAACTATATTTATACCTTGAACATTCACCTTTGTCACCTTCTTGAGGAGGTGAATTTGATGAGGTAATGGCTCTCTTCGTGATCTAAAAATTGAAGTACTTGAAAATGGGTGCAAGGTATTCATTTCCATTTTAATTAAATGTGTGCAAAAACTCTAAGTCTGACTGATTAAACAACTACTTAGAACCATTCCAGAGATTGACTGTAGGGGCATTTACTGGATATGTCACCTTTAAAGAAAGGATGAGATCCAAAGGCTACCTAGCCCTTTACAGACTCTGTCTATAGAACTTGTAGAAGTTAACACTCATAATATGAAAATGAAATGACTTATACTTGTTGTTAAAGATAGTCATTTTCCATAAAATATATATGCAAACTGTTATTTATGTCTTGTAATTGAAATAAAGTGTTTTTGGTAGTTGTATAAGAGTTTATGTGTCAAGGTAAGTTATTTTAATTTGTTGTTTAACATATTAAATCAGAATTGCTCAGCAAGATAACTTCAGCATAACATGACACAGATGTTTGATGAGCAGTGCTTGTCGTTGCATGGTACCGCTTCAAAATTACACTATTAACCAATGCATTTACTTTGAAATTCCACCTTCATCTTTTGCTACGGTTTCCACTACAATTTGCGTTCACTTTCAGCTCTGCGTTTAATGCTGCAAATCATATTCATGCTACTAGAACGTTGCAATTCAACGACCTTTTCCAGGCTCCATTTCTGCAATTCACACAGATAATTACTCAACGCAATTTCTTCAACCCTGAGATTGACTTCAAGATATAATTCCACCATCAAACTCTGTATCTTTACTCAACGCCAATGTTGTACTTGACCTCGCCTAATATAGCTCTAAGCAACAGAGCTTTACATGCTAATTCAAACATATTAAATGTCTGATTGACAAGTTGTGTTCTTCATAAAACTCATCGATTCTCTGTTGAATCCTACCTACAAATATTATGCCATTCAATTCTCAGTCTTCAACAAGTTTTCTGTATTGGAATTGACTAAGTTGATATCGATTTAGTAAATCGATTCCAACAATGCTTACACACAATTTTAAAACGCATTCATTACTGATAAAGGCAAGCGGATAAAATACAACTGCCTTCTCTCTACTATAAACCAACGCTAGTAAATGATCTCATGGTTCTGATTCTTCTTTGAGTTTGTATTCTTTCTCCTTATGGTGTAAGTCGACCATGCTACTGCGTCGTCATTCCTCCTTCAGACAGTTTAAATCGGATTCAAATAAACTGTGCCTATGACGTTTTGTTCGATCTCATGACTCCACATACAAAATTAGACCACCACTATGCTGAGATTCCATTCCACTCGGTGTCCCAACTCAAATTTCCGAACAGGGTTCAACCCTCTTTCCTCACGGTTTATTTCTCAACAGGATGTTGACTTCTCATAAAGGGTTCTTCCTTTCTTTTACGATAGATTTGTTCATCTATCATTAATACATACCTTCAAATTCATACAATCAATCTGCACACTATAAATTACGCCAACCCTTATTCATTCAATTCAATAATTACGATACTTAACATCGATTTCTCCCATCGTATGCAGAATACCATTTAAACCCCAAATTACAGAGCTTTAAATATACACTTGCTCAAAAAATCAACCCATATAATTCTGAAAACACACTTTCATATAAACAAATGAAATTACTTACAGAATCTTCGTTCCTGGCCTGATTTTCAATCATTGGCCCTTTTACAAAAGCCTGTAGGCTTACAACCTCTGTTGTCTAAACCTCACTAATTCCTCTCTACTACCTCTCTACTATTCTAATCTTCTAAGCTTATTAATTTATAAAAATTTGGATGAACCAATTTAGGTTCAAATCCCTTTAATAACTCAACAAAGTCCTCAAATATCTCAACACCCCTACAATCTAGATTTTATCCCTAAAATCTTGAAACCGAATCTAACTTAGGCTTCATATTTAATTCTTAGATATCTCAAATCTTATTTCTCTCATGTTCTCCAAATCATTTGGGAACATTAACAAATCCTCTCAATAATTAATTAAAATCACTAAAAAATCTCATTAATATTTACATAAAATCAATATTTTCTCAAAAACACAAGACCCCCTATGTTTAATAAAATAAAAAGTATTTTTCGAATTTAATGCCCCTGTATTAGAAGTTAACACTCATAATATGAAAATGAAATTACTTATATTTTCTATTCAAGATAGTCATTTTCCACAAAATATATATTCAAACTATTATTTATGTCTTGTAATTGAAATAGAGTGTTTTTGGTGGCTGTATAAGAGTTTATGTGTCAAGGTAAGTTATTTTAATTTTCAGTTTAACATATTAAATCAAAATTGTTCAGCAAGATAACTTCAGCATAACATGACACATATGTTTGATGAGCAGATCACCCCTCCTGGGCTACGTCTGTTGGATAAAGCCTCCCAAAATGAGCTTGTCCCCTTGTATTAAAATGCTTTAAAATTCTAATACAAGTTAAAGAGTGTCTCAATAGACAAATTTGAATGCAGATACTGATTCAGAAGGTATGAAAAAGCTAAGAATGCCTTTCCAAATTCACAAAACAGTGAAGAATTACCATAAACGGTGATTTCTTCAATAAGGCCCTGTTGGCTCTCTGAACTTCTCTGCTACTTTTCTGATTGTAGAAGTCCTCAAATGCCTCTGAAACCTCTTCCAATGGCTTCAGAAGGTCGAAATTATCTGAAATATATCTTTGGTTCACCACAAACAGTTAACCACAACTCAACACAGCTCCAACCCCAAAATGGCCCTAGTGGCCCTGAAAACTCTCCTAAAGGTTTTCAGCATCTCAAAGTCTTCAAACAGAACTAAAACCTGTCCCAATGGCTCTGGAATGCTATAAATTGTCAAAATTTAATTTTGGTTCACCTAAAATGGTTAACCACAGCTCAACACAGCTCCAACTCGTTCAAAAATCTTCTTCGAAGCTAAACATGCTGAAGATAAGCTCCAATGGATCTGAAACCTGTCTCAATGGCTTCATAATGCTGAGAATATATGAAGTCAAAAAAAAATTAGCTCCAAAAGGTTGAGCCTATCCAAAGTTATGGCCAAAACAGTGTTTGTCCAATGTCATGTAAAAATCCCACTAAATGTGGGTTAACTGTAGTAAATTGGAGTTAACCTTGGTAATGCCACCTAATCTGGTAGGCGCGCTCCAAAATTGGCAGATCCACTAGTAGTTAAGTTTAATGCTGGGGAATGGGCGGTCACATGACTAACAAACCTGCCGCATAAACCGGTCTTATAAACCATCTCCACCTTGCAATTTAATGTGGATGTTGACCTGGCCACATAACACGGTTTTCTAACCGTTTCACTGTTGTCAACTGGCAGTTTAAAGTCTTAGGACCAAGTTTATGGTGCAAGATCATATGATCTCTGGGCTAGCCCCTTTTCCCTCCGGCGTATTCAAATACAAACCTTAAATAATATTTGCGCACCATATATATTAAGAACTACTCATATGGTGCAACGGTAAAACACTTTGTCCGGCGGGGGAGAGGTCTTGGGTTCAAACCCAAAGACTGCCAAAAAATTTTGAACACCAATTTCACCAACTAGGGGGCCACGTGGTGCCCTCCGGGCCTGCCACGTGGCAGCCCGTAATTGGTCAAAAAAATATGAAAATTCAAACTTACTCCAATCTCTGTATGCCACGTGTCATAAAAAAATTGGACCAGGTGGAATATTTTGAGAAATATTCCAGGGAATATTTTGAGGAATATTACAATAATATTACTTAGAATATTCCTTTTTTAATTTTTCAAATTGAAAGTCAAACCTTGTCAAACTGGTCTTTTTGCAGTTTACTGAAAACTTCAAAGCTGCATAACTTTCACATACAGTGTCGGATTTGAGTGTTGTTCACAACGTTAGGATCGTATCACCGAGGCCTATCCGTTCGTTCAAGTTGCAAGTGATTTTGAACACTTTCAATTTTGAGCTTTTTCCATGGCTTGGACTTGAGCTCCTGATCAGACCTCCCAAATGAGAAGCTTTTGGACCCCAAAAGCTCACTAAAATTCTGAAACTGAACTGTAGTACAGAAAATGAGAGAATAAACATCCTCTTCTCTTCAGCCCTTCAAAAATTTTCTTTGCATAGCAAATGAAATTGAACCCAAACTTGAAAGAAATTCACTCTTCCCTTCACTGACGCTGATTCACCTGTCAAGAGCTGCTTTTCTTGCACTCACTCAACAAATTACTAGCGAGAAAATTGTAGAAGTAATTTGAACATCACGTCCTAAATGGACAACAATCTTCTTGGAAAAATTTTCCTGACTTTTCAACTATTCACATGGCGAATTTTTGCTGAAAGAGCCATGTACTTGTGTCGAATCCCGACCAAGTTTTTCTTTCCATACCAAACTGCCATTCTGAAACCAGCAATGACACTTGCTGTACTTTGTGCCCTCTTTGCTTGCATGCCTTTCCAACTCATGGAATCTTGCACTGTTTTGCACTGACACTTTGTTCTCTGCACCAAATGACACCAAAAGCATCTTGTGCAACATATGACATCAACATCAAGTTGACAATGAAATGTGCTATACAATTGACACACAAAATCTGTAAAAAGTGTGCACACAATCGACACAAGTCGATAAACAAGTGTGACACAATTGACACAGGTCGATATCAACAAGATACATCTTTACAAACATGTGTATGTATCATGTACAATAAACTATATACAGTTCGATAATTACACATACAACCTCTATGTATATGTGCAACTTCAACTCTTCTTTTCAAGTACCAACAAGCACATCATCCCAAAAACATGTAGGTGACTAAGAGCTGAACCAAAAGACATTGCTGCAACATAAGTGAGTATCATACTCATCTTTTATACCTCCATGGCGAAATTTTACAACAATAAGAAATTCCTTCAACTGAAACTTTTACATGCATACCAAATCTGAATTTTGCATGTGCAAAATGAGTAATGACTTACTGCATTAAGAAGTTAATCCACTTCAAGCCAATTTCATGGTGTATTTTGCTGCAACCACAATTCTTCATGTGAATCTTCCATTTCCACATCGATAATGGACTCCATAGATCCACTATGCCAAACTATTTGTCCCTTAGCTGCATATGCTTTGGACGATGAGTTGTATGCAAGGTCCAACAATGAGAGACATCATGTCCCTTCCTTTGACAAAATGTGCAACTTTTAAGCAATTTCTGAGAAAGATTTCTTTCCCTTTTCTGCTTCCTGTGTGCTTTCTTTTTCAACCAACATCTTGAAGCAACATGGTTAACTCCACCACAAAATGTGAAACAAAATTTTCTTTCATTTGAACAAGAAAAATGATAATTCTTTGCTGAAACATAATCAAATTGATCATGTGAATGATTATACCTCTTTTTCTGCATGGAATGTCCATCCTTTTTGTCTTCGAAAGACGATGAACTAGTAGAGGAAACAACTTTCCTTTTCAGACTTTCATCACAATTCTTGTTTTGAAAATTATTTGAACTTGAAGGCTCGCCATAAGTGACATGTTTACCCTCTACTTGCTGCAATGATGGCTTAAAACAATGGTAATTGACGCAACAAAACTGAAAGTCAGCCCCACGGAGAGCTGGTCAACTCCTGTTGCGTGGCTCTGTCAGCATTTCCCTTTCTGAACTCCTCTGTTTATTTCCCCACGTGGTCTTCTTTCCTTTCCTTGGGTTTTATTTTTCAATTTCAGAGAAATTGATAAATAAACATATATTCACGACCTTTTCACTTATATGTTCGACTTACATAATTGTCTCCAAGCCTTGGGCTAAGGTTATAACCCTTGAGATTTTATATTAATACACATGCCTTTTTGGATAAATAAATTTTATTTAAACCTTGGCTCTGGGCCCCGCGTCTACGTTCAATCGCCCAATCAACGTACTCACCGTACCATGTTTAAACCTCGCGCATCTCTAGTAGACAACCATCATCTGATGACTCTGCGCCAAATCGACGGCACTCGACGATATCGCTCCACCTCCTAGTACGACCGTTAACGTGCGATGAGAATATGGAAAGGCGGTTTTGTACTCCCGTCCGATGCCACGTGTCGAAGGTTCTATGGAATCGCTTCAATTCAGAAAATACCGCCTTCTCCGCAAAAGTAGTGTGATATGGGCAATCCGCCTTTGGGAATCCACTCGTGGTTTTTCTACAATGATCAACCAAATTTGAGTCGGGGTTGGGATGCTCTTCATATGCCTTAACTCCGGTCTATGGCTCGGGTTCGTTCAATTGAATTCGTTACGATTATACAATGGGGAATTCCATAATAAAGATACAGACAGAGGACTATGGTGAAATTTAACTCGCAGGGTTTATCCAACCAATTCACGGGAACAATAGATAGATAATGCGGAATTATACAATCACCATTCTCAACGATTTCACACCGAACCAGTGTACAATCGTTTCTCAATCAAACAATTTCTTCATTAATAACAATTTGAGACAATTCGATGGCCAATGAGCATTGAAATCATTTAACTGGAAACAATTGTTAACACACAAAGTTTTATTGCAGAAATCTCTCCTCTTCCCTTTTTTTTATACACATCCAAGGGATTACATTTATATACATGAATATTTTTCTGTTCGGTTCCTTTGCGAGGACCGTTTTTTGGAAAATCAACAGCCTAATTAAAATAATTCAACTAACTGAAATATGACAGATAGACTAACTGAGCTATTTGACTTCCACTAACTCTAACTAAGCTAAATAATACAGTCAGCTGGGGTATTGACACCTAGCTGTTACAATTCAAGTGATTTCGAACCCTCCGAGCCACAACATGTGGACAAAACCTCCTACATTGCTGGCTAGTGTCTAATGCCCCTGCATTAGACTCCTGAGGGTAATTTTCTTAATGGGCTCCTGTCCATGAGATCTTCCACTGATCTGCCTATCTTTTGCAACATTCCTTCAGTCATCCAAGTGGCATCTTCCTCTGGCTTGTCCTTCCATTTGATCAAGTACTGAAAGTACTCTTGTCCTCTGGTCCTTCTGAATGGTATTTTATCCAATTTCTTCTTTGGTTGCAGTGGTTGCGCTGGAGGTAGTTGTTCTTTCCACTCAATCTGTTCCTTGTCTGTTGATCTTTCTTTTGCACCATCATCTTCATACTTGTACAAATATACAACATTAAAAATGGGAGACATCCCAACATTAGGAGGTAATTCAATCTCATAAGCATTTGCAGAAAACTTCCTAAGTATTTGGCATGGCCCAATCTTTTTGAACTTCAATTTGTTATACTACTTCTTTGGGAATCTCTCCTTTCTCAAGTGTGCCAAAATCAAATCTCCTACTTCAAAATGAACTTATTTTCTGCTCAAGTTTGCTCTGCTCTTGTATTTGATGCTGCTGCCTTGTAGTTGCTATTTCACTTGTTCATGTATGGCCTGGATCTCTGAAGCAAATTCCTCACCATCTGCACTCCTCAGCTCTGCCTTTCCCAGATTTCTTAACTCTGATATTCCTCTGGGGTGCATTCCATAAACAATATGAAATGGACTCTACCTTGTGCTCCTGTTTGGTGAGTCATTATATGCATATTCTGCCTGGGGAAAAATATGGTCCCACTGCTTGGGATGCTCTCCTGCACGACTTCTCAAAAAATTTCCCAGACTCCTATTCACTACCTCAGTTTGTCCATCAGTCTGAGGATGATAAGCTGAGCTGAAACTCAGTTTGGTACCAAGTTTCTTCCACAATGTCCTCCAAAAATGACCCACAAATTTGGTATCTCTGTCTGAAACAATACTCTTGGGTAACCCATGTAATCTTACAACTTCCTTGAAAAATAAGTTAGCAACATGGGTGGCATCACTAGTTTTATAGCATGGAATAAAATGTGCCATTTTGGAGAATCTGTCCACTACAAAAAACACTGCATCATTCCCTCTCTGAGTCTTGGGAAATACTAGAACAAAATCCATACTCACCATGTCCTAAGGCCTGTCTGGAATAGGCAAGGGAGTGTACAATCCTGCATTCTGGCTCCTTCCTTTAGCATACTGACAGATCTTGCAATTATTCACAAACTTATCCACTTCTGCTCTCATCTTAGGCCAGTAATAAAAGTGACTCAGCTGCTCATAAGTCTTACCAGTACCAAAGTGTCCAGCAAGTCCACCACTATGCTTTTCTTTGATCAAATTTTCCCTCATGGAACATCTTGGTACACACAATTGGCTTCTTCTGAATAACAAGTCCTCCTGTAGGAAATAATCCAGCCACTGGCTTCTATTTGTTAAAACAGGGTTACTACATGCCTCAAAGGCTTCTTTAAAATCTGGATCTGTTTTATACAATTCTTTGAGAAAATAAAATCCTACAACTTCAAAATTAGTTTCTTGAACAAGCATGTGCCTCCTACTTAAAGCATCAACTACTTTATTGGCTTGACCACTTATATGTTTCAAAAAAAAATTAAAACCTTGTAGATACTCAACCCATTTAGCATGTTTAGGTTTCAACTTGGGCTGCTGTACAATATACTGCAAAGCATGATTGTCAGAATACAATACAAATTCCCTGGACATCAAATAATGTCTCCACTTCTTCAGTGCCTGAATAATTGCATAGAATTCCTTCTCATAAGAGGAATACCTTCTCCTGGTGTCATTAAACTTTTCACTGTAATAGGCTACATGCCTATCATCCTGACTCAACATAGCTCCAATGGCCTCTCCGCTGGCATCACATTTTACTTGAAATGGTTTAGCAAAATCAGGCAGAATCAAAACAAGCTTCTCTGTTATCTTTTGCTTCAAAATTTTAAAATTTCTTTCTGCTTCAACAGTCCACTTAAATGGCTGTTTACTCTTCTTTATTGTCTCAATTATGGGTGCATTGATCTTACTGAAGATTCTTATAAAATTGTTGTAAAAACTAGCAAGTCCATGGAAAATTCTTACCTCAAAGACATTCCTGGGTGAAGGCCACTCCACAATTGCCTTAACCTTTTCTGGGTCCATCTTCAATGCTTCTGCAGAAACAACAAAACCCAAATACACCAACTCTTCCTTCATGAATGAGCATTTCTTCAAATTTATCAGCAATTTCTCTTGGTGCAGCTTCTTCAAGACATGATTAAGATGCCTTAAATGTTCTCCTTTAGTTCTGCTGAAAACTAATATATCATCCAGATACACTATCACAAATTTGCCAATGAACTCTTTCAATACCTCATTCATAAGTCTCATAAAAGTGCCAGGTGCATTTGACAACCCAAAAGGCATTACCATCCATTCATATAATCCTTCATTTGTCTTAAATGCAGTTTTCCACTCATCACCCTCTCTTATTCTAATCTGATGGTATCCACTTTTTAAATCTATCTTTGAGAAATATTTAGCACCACTCAAACAATCCATTAAATCCTCAATTCTGTGCAAAGGGAATCTGTACCGGATTGTGATCTTATTGATTGCTCTGGAATTAGTACACATCCTCCAGCCTCCATCTTTCTTTGGGCTCAATACTACTGGTACAGCACATGGACTCAGACTTTCTCTAATCGGCCCCTTGTCCACCAACTCCTGTACTTGTCTCCTGATTTCCTCATTCTCCTTGGGAGTCATTCTGTAGGCTGCCTTATTTGGTAGATTTGAGCCAGGGATAAAATCTATTTGATGGCTGATATTTCTCACAGGTAGCAGCTCATCAGGTAAATCATCCACAACAATGTCATAGTAGTCATCTAACATATCTTGGATTTCCACTGGCAAATTAGAAATATTTGTAGAAGTAAGAACTACCTTAGGTTTGCAAACTAAAGCAAAACTTACCTCTTCTTCTTCTATCTGCTGCAGATATTCCTTCCCGCTCAGCAACAAGGTCTTTGGATCAATCACTTTGCTGGATGGCTGTCCTTCTTCCATGGGTATCAATGTATGGTGTACCCCATCCTTGAAGAACTTGTAATTGTTCTTCTTGCCATCATGCACTGCTGCTCTATCAATCTGCCAAGGTCTACCCAACAGTATATGACATACATCCATGGGCATTACATCACACAGGACCTTATCTTTGTACTTGCCCATTTGCAGCTCTATCTCACACTACTCTTTTACAAACAGCTGGTGCCCTTTGTGCAGCCAGGACACCCTGTAGGGAGTTGGATGCTCCCTTGTCTTCAACTTCAATTTCTCTATCACCTCAGTGGAAACCAGATTGTCTGTGCTGCCACTATCAATGACTAGCTGGCAAAATTTCCCTTGGACTTTGCATATGCTTCGAAACAAAGTCTTCCTTTGTGCAGGCTTAGTGACCTCTTTAGCTTGCTTCAACAGGAACTTATTAACCACCAAGGACTCCCCCCTCTCTGGAAGAATTTCTTCTTCAATTTCTGCCTCTTCTCCAGTCCGGGCAACAACAACATTCCTTGGACTAGCACCCACATTCTCTGGACATTCATAGTGCTTGTGTCCCACTTGCTGACATCTATAGCACCTCAACTCTCTACCTCTGCCTCTGTCTTTGCCTCCTCTTCCTTTTCCTCTATAAGAACCCCTTCTGCCCCTTGCATCATCCTCTGTAGATGCATTCTGAGGTGAGCTACTGTTAGCTCCATCTCTGGGTGTAGCAGGCTTTCCTCTACCACCCTGACTTCCTTTCCCACGAAAAGTACCTCTCTTCTTGGCAGACTGTTTTCTCAGGAGTTTCTCCTTTGCTTTCAAGGCCATCTGATAGGCCTCTTCCACTGTCTTAGGAGACAGGAGACTAATCTCATCTTGGATCTCCAGCTTGAGACCATTCACATATCTGGCAGTCTTCTCTGGTGTGTCTTGGAATTGCCCAACCCTTATGCTCACTCTGTAGAATTCCTCTGTGTATTCTTTTACTGTCAACAACCTCTGTCTCAGGTTCTGCATTTGCTTATACAATGTCAGCTGGTAATCACTAGGTAAGAATTTACCTTTTAATTTGGCCATCATTCTGGTCTAGCTCTTGATAGGTTTCTTTCCAACTCTCCTTCTTTCTACCTGCACTCCATCCCACCAAAGTGTAGCATGTCCCTTCAGCTTTGTTACTGCAAACTTGACCCTTTTATCTTCGCTTATTTCTTCATAATCAAAGCATTTATTCATTTCATTTATCCAATCCACCAGTTCCTCTGGATTCAGTCCCCCTGCATAACTCGACACTTCAATTCTGAGCTTAACTGTAGACCCCATAATAGTTCTAAGGAGCCTCATGTCAGGAGGAATTTCAACATTTTCTTCAGCTTCTTCTGTTTCAGGTTTGCTGATGTCTTCCGGATCTCTGGGCTGTCTTCGCTCCATGGCATCCATTTTGGCTTCGACCCTCTGCAACATTCCCAACACCTCAGCGTTGGCAACAGGTATCCTTCTGCCAGCACCTCTACCAACTCAGATTGCCATGTCAGCTCTTCTGCAAAAACAACCTTAAAACAAAGGCTTTGATACCACAAATGACGCAACAAAACTGAAATTCAACCCCACGGAGAGATGGTCAACTCCTATTGCGTGGCTCTGTCAGCATTTCCCTTTCTGAACTCCTCTATTTATTTCCCCACGTGGTCTTCTTTCCTTTCCTTGGGTTTTATTTGTCAATTTCAGAGAAATTGATAAATAAACATATATTCACGACCTTTTCACTTATATGTTCGACTTACATAATTGTCTCCAAGCCTTGGGCTAAGGTTATAACCCTTGAGATTTTATATTAATACACACGCCTTTTTGGATAAATAACTTTTATTTAAACCTTGGCTCTGGGCCCCGCGTCTACGTTCAATCGCCCAATCAACGTACTCACCGTACCTTGTTTAAACCTTGTGCATCTCCGGCAGACGACCATTGTCCGATGACTCTATGCCAGATCGACGGCACTCGACGATATCGCTCCACCTCCTGGTATGGCCGTTAACATGTGATGAGAATACGAAAAGGTGGTTTTGTACTCTCGTTCGGTGCCACGTGTCGAAGGCTCTATGGAATCGCTTCAATTAAGAAAATACCGCCTTCTCCGCAAAAGCGGTGCGATATGGGCAATTCGCCTTTGGGAATCCACTAGTGGTTTTGCTACAGTGATCAACCAAAGTTGAGTCGGGGTTGGGATGCTCTTCATATGCCTTAACTCCGGTCTATGGCTCAGGTTCGTTCAATTGAATTCGTTATGATTATACAGTGGGGAATTCCATAATAAAGATACAGACAAAGGACTACGGTGAAATTTAACTCGCAGGGTTTATCCAACCAATTCACGGGAAGAATAGATAGATAATGTGGAATTATACAATCACCATTCTCAACGATTTCACACCGAACCAGTGTACAATCGTTTCTCAATCAAACAATTTCTTCATTAATAAGAATTCAAGACAATTCGATGGCCAATGAGCATTGAAATCATTTAACTGGAAACAATTGTTAACACACAGAGTTTTATTGCAGAAATCTCTCCTCTTCCCTTTTTTTTATACACATTCGAGGGATTACATTTATATACATGAATATTTGTCTGTTCGGTTCCTCTGCGAGGACCATTTTTTGGAAAATCAACAGCCTAATTAAAATAATTTAACTAACTGAAATATGACAGATAGACTAACTGAGCTATTCGACTTCCACTAAATCTAACTAAGCTAAATAATACAGTCAGTTGGGGTATTGACACCTAGCTGTTACAATTCAAGTGATTTCGAACCCTCCGAGCCACAACATGTGGACAAAACCTCCTACCTTGCTGGCTAGTGTCTAATGCCCCTGCATCAGTAATCATCCTTAAATTTGTTTTTACATATATGTATTTGAGAACTTGGGATAAAGGTTCTCTTAAAATTTTCATTACATGCATTCAAGGATTTGAATTCTTTGCCATAAAACTGCCCATATCCAAGACCAACATTCTTGGGGATGCTCCACAACTGAAATAGGGTCAACCATGCCTTGTGCATGCTTCCTCAGAAATTTTCTTGGACAAAGCTTCTTGAGTTTGAAGGAGTTGTTTCTCCATGTCATACAACCTTTGGAGAATAATTTCCTTCTCTTCCTTCATAGCCAACAATTGTGCATGAATCTTAACACTTTCTCTTTGATCCTCAATGAGAATCTGCACCATGTCCTTCACCTTCATGAACTCATTCTACATGCCATCATTGAAGAATCTCGTGAAGGAGGAAACTTCACTTGTAGAAGAAGTTGACATTATGTAAATGGTCAAATAAACAAAAGGAACTTCTGAAGAAAAGTTCTCAAAGCTTTCCAACAAATGACAAGCTTTTAACCAAATGTCAGTAAAAACCCCTTCTCATTCAAGCAGCCATAAAACACAAACTATTGGAGTTTTTTTTCCAAAGATAATCTTGAGGTACTTTGGGATAAGGAAATAGCCTACAACTCTTTTTTCCTTTCCAAGATTTAGCTATCAACAACTATATTTTCAACTCAAGCAAACTCATACAATCAACCATTTTGCAACAAATAAAATAGTAAGATTGACTGTTTTAACACTTTTTGCACAACCACAAATGCTCATGCTGAGCACAACCCAGCTTAACCAAAGCTCTGATACCATCTGATCTGAAAATGGAAGTACTTGAAAATGGGTGCAAGGTATCCATTTCCATTTTAATTAAATGTGTGAAAAAACTCCAAGTCTGGTTGATTAAACAACTACTTAGAACTATTCCAGATATTGACTGTAGGGGCATTTACTAGAAATGTCACCTTTAAAGAAAGGATGAGATCCAAAGGCTACCTGGCCCTTTACAGACTCTGTCTATAGAACTTGTATAATTTAACACTCATAATATGAAAATGAAATGACTTATATTTGATGTTCAAGATATTCATTTTCCATAAAATATATATGCAAATTGTTAGTTATGTCTTGTAATTGAAATAGAGTGTTTTTGGTACCTGTATAAGAGTTTATGTGTCAAGGTAAGTTATTTTAATTTTTTGTTTAACATATTAAATTAGAATTTTTTAGCAAGATAACTTCAGCATAACATGACACAGATGTTTGATGAGCAGTTCACCCCTCCTGGGTTACGTCTGCTGGATCAAGCCTCCCAAAATGAGCTTGTCCCCTTGTATTAAAATGCTTTCAAATGCTAATACAAGTTAAAGAGTGTCTCAATAGAAAAATCTAAATGCAAATACTGATTCATAAGGTATGAAAAAGCTAAGAATGTCTTTCCAAATTCACAAAACAGTGAAGAATTACCATAAACAATGATTTCTTCAATAAGGCCCTGTTGGCTCTCTGAACTTCTCTTCTACTTTTCTGACTGTATAAGTCCTCAAATGCCCCTGAAACCTATTCCAATGGATTTATAAGGTCTAAATTATCTAAAATATATCTTTGGTTCACCTCAAACAGTTAACCACAACTCAACATAGCTCCAACCCTAAAATGGCCCTTGTGGCCCTGAAAACTCTCCTGAAGGTTTTCGGCCTCTAAAAGTCTTCAAAAAGAACTTAAAATTGTCCCAATGGCTCTGGAACGCTGTAAATAGTCAAAAATGACTTTTGGTTCACCTAAAATGTTTAACCATAGCTCAACACAACTCCAACTCTAAAATGGCCCTAGTGGTTCAAAAAGGTTATCCAAAGCTAAACAGGCTGAAGATCAGCTCCAATGGCTCTGAAACCTATCTCAATGGCTTCAGAATGCTGAGAAAATACGAAGAAAAAAAAAATAAAAATAAAAAAAATTCGCTCCAAAAGGTTGAGCCTATCCAAAGTTATGGCCAAAACAGTATTTTCCCAATTTCATGTAAAAATCCCACTAAATGTGGGCTAATTGTAGAAAACTGGAGTTAACTTTGGTAATGCCACATAATCTGGTGGGTGCACTCCAAAATTGGCAGAGCCACTAGTAGTTAAGTTTAATGCTGGGGAACGGACGGTCACATGACTAACAATCCCGCCGCATAAATCGTCGCATAAACCGATCTTATAAACCATCCTCCCACCTTGCAATTTAATGTGGATGTTGACTTGGCCACATAACATGGTTTTCTAACCGTTTCACTATTGTCAACCGACGGCTTAAAGTCTTAGGACCAAGGTTATGGCGTAGAATCGTATGATCTA
>CM076569.1:465894103-465942980 GCA_034641835.2 Pinus albicaulis
TGAAAGAAAATTGTAGAAGTAATTTGAACATCACGTCCTAAATGGACAACAATCTTCTTGGAAAAATTTTCCTGACTTTTCAACTATTCACATGGCGAATTTTTGCTGAAAGAGCCATGTACTTGTGTCGAATCCCGACCAAGTTTTTCTTTCCATACCAAACTGCCATTCTGAAACCAGCAATGACACTTGCTGTACTTTGTGCCCTCTTTGCTTGCATGCCTTTCCAACTCATGGAATCTTGCACTGTTTTGCACTGACACTTTGTTCTCTGCACCAAATGACACCAAAAGCATCTTGTGCAACATATGACATCAACATCAAGTTGACAATGAAATGTGCTATACAATTGACACACAAAATCTGTAAAAAGTGTGCACACAATCGACACAAGTCGATAAACAAGTGTGACACAATTGACACAGGTCGATATCAACAAGATACATCTTTACAAACATGTGTATGTATCATGTACAATAAACTATATACAGTTCGATAATTACACATACAACCTCTATGTATATGTGCAACTTCAACTCTTCTTTTCAAGTACCAACAAGCACATCATCCCAAAAACATGTAGGTGACTAAGAGCTGAACCAAAAGACATTGCTGCAACATAAGTGAGTATCATACTCATCTTTTATACCTCCATGGCGAAATTTTACAACAATAAGAAATTCCTTCAACTGAAACTTTTACATGCATACCAATCTGAAATTTGCATGTACATAATGAAGATGACTTACTGCATTAGGAAGTTAATCTACTTCCTACCAAGCCAAATCCATGGCGTCTTTTGCTGCAACTGAATTTCTTCATGTGAATCTTCCATTTCCACATCGATAATGGACTCCATAGATCCACTTGCGCTAAACTGTTTGTCCTTAGCTGCATGTGCTTTGGACGATTTGTTGGAAGCAAGGTCCAACAATGAGAGACATCATGTCCCTTCCTTTGACATAATGTGCAATTCTTAAGCACTTTCTGAGAAAGCTTTCTTTCCCTTTTCTTCTTCTTGTGTGCTTTCTTTTTCAACCAGCATCTTGAAGCAACATGGTTAACTCCACCACAAAATGTGGAACAAAAATTTCTTTCATTTGAACAAGAAAAATGATCATTCTTTGCTGAAACATAATCAAATTTATCATGTGAATGATTATACCTCTTTTGCTGCATGGAATGTCCATCCCTTTTGTCTTCTAAAGACGATGAACTAGTAGAGGAAACAACTTTTCTTTTCAGACTTTCGTCACAATTCTTGTCTTGAAAACTGTTTGAACTTGAAGGCTCGCCATAAGCGACATGTTTACCCTCTACTCGCTGCAATGATGGCTTAAAACAATGGAAATCATCCTTAAAACAATTTTGACATATATGTATTTGAGAACCTGGGTTAAAGTTTTTCTTAAAATTTGCATTATATGCATTCAAGGATTTGAATTCTTTGCCATAAAACTGCTCATATCCAAGAATATGAGCAGTTTTATGGCAAAGAATTCAAATCCTTGAATGCATATAATGCAAATTTTAAGAAAACCTTTAACCCAGGTTCTCAAATACATATATGTCAAAATTGTTTTAAGGATGATTTCCATTGTTTTAAGCCATCATTGCATCGAGTAGAGGGTAAACATGTCGCTTATGGCGAGCCTTCAAGTTCAAATAGTTTTCCAAACAAGAATTGTGATGAAAGTCTGAAAATGAAAACTGTTTTCTCTACTAGTTCATCGTCTTTCGAAGACAAAAAGGATGGACATTCCATTCAACAAAAGAGGTATAATCATTCACATGATCAATTTGATTATATTTCAGCAAAGAATGATCATTTTTTTTGTTCAAATGAAAGAAAATTTTGTTGCACATTTTGTGGTGGAGTTAACCATGTTGCTTCAAGATGCTAGTTGAAAAAGAAAACACACATGAAACAGAACAGGGAAAGAAATCTTTCTCAGAAAGTGCAGAAAAGTTTCACATTTTGTCAAAGGAAGGGACATGATGTCTCTCATTGTTGGACCTTGCATCCAACAAATTATCCAAAGCACATGCAGCTAAGGGACAAACATTTTGGCACAAGTGGATCTATGGAGTCCATTATCGATGTGGAAATGGAAGATTCACATGAAGAATTGCGGTTGCAGCAAAAGATGCCATGGAGTTGGCTTGGTAGGAAGTGGATTAAATTCCTAATGCAGTAAGTCATCTTCATTATGTACATGAAAATTTCAGATTGGTATGTATGTAAAAGTTTCAGTTGAAGGAATTTATTTGTTGTTGCAAAATTTCACCATGGAGGTATAAAAGATGAGTATGATACTTATGTTGCAGCAATGTCTTTTGGTTCAGCTCTTAGTCACCCACATGTTTTTGGGATGATGTACTTGTTGGTATTTGAAAAGAAGAGTTGAAGTTGCACATGTACATAGAGATTGTGTGTGTAATTATCGAACTGTATATAGTTCATTGTACATGATACATACACATGTTTGTAAAGATGTATCTTTTTGTTATCGACCTGTGTCGATTGTGTGCACACTTTTTTACAGATTTTGTGTGTCAATTGTATAGCACATTTCATTGTCAACTTGATGTTGATTTCATATGTTTCACAAGATGCTTTTGGTGTCATTTGATGCAGAGAACGAAGTGTCAGTGCAAAGCAGTACAATATTCCATGAGTTGGAAAGGCATGCAAGCAAAGAGGGCAGAAATTATAGCAAGTGTCATTGCTAGTTTCAGAATGGCAGTTTGGTATGGCAAGAAAAACTTGGTCGGGATTCAACACAAGTACATGGCTCTTTAAGCAAAAATCCGCCATGTGAACAATTGACAAGTCAGGAAAATTTTTCCAAGAAGCTTGTAATCCATTTACGACGTGATGTTCATATTACTTCTGCAATTTTCTCGCCAGTAATTTTTTGAGCGAGTGAAAGAAAATCAGCTCTTGACAGGAGCATCAGCATGAGTGAAGGGAAGAGTGAATTTCTTTCAAGTTTGGGTTCAATTTCATTTTCTATGCAAAGAAATTTTTTGAAAGGCTGAAGAGAAGATGATTTTTATTCTCTTATTTTCTATACTACAGTTCAGCTTCAGAATATTAGTGAGATTTTTGGGTCCAAAATCTTCTCATTTGGGAGGTGTGATCAGGAGCTCAAGTCCAAGCCATGGAAAAAGCTCAAAATTGAAAGTGTTAAAAATTACTTGCAACCTGAACAATCGGATAGGCCTCGGAAATACAATCCTAACGCCGTGAATGACACTCAAATCCGACACTGTATGTGAAAGTTATGCAGCTTTGAAGTTTTCAGTAAACTGCAAAAAGACTAGTTTGACTAGGTTTGACTTTCAATTTGAAAATTAAAAATGGAATATTCCTCAGAATATTCTTCAAAATATTCCACATGGTCCAATCGTTTTGTGACATGTGGCATACAGAGATTGGATGTAAGTTTGACTTTTCATATTTTTTGACCAATTATGGGCTGCCACGTGGCAGGCCCAGAGGGCGCCACGTGGCCCCCTGATCGGTGAAATTGGCGTTCAAAATTTTTTGGTAGTCTACGGGTTTGAACTATAGACCTATCCCCCGCCGGACAAAGCGCTTTACCGTTGCACCATACAAGTAGTTCTTAATATCTATGGTGCGTAAATATTATTTAAGGTTTGTATTTGAATACGTCGGAGGGAAAAGGGGCTACCACGGAGATAATATGATCCTACGCCTTAACCTTGGTCCTAAGACTTTAAACCACCGATTGACAACAGTGAAACGGTTAGAAAACCGTGTTATGTGGCCAGGTCAACATCCACATTAAATTGCAAGGTGGGTGGATGGTTTATAAGACCGGTTTATGCGACGGTTTATGCAGCAGGTTTGTTAGTCATGTGACCGCCCATTCCCCAGCATTAAACTTAACTACTAGTGGCTCTACCAATTTTGGAGCGCGCCCACCAGATTAGGCGACATTACCAAAGTTAACTCTAGTTTACTACAATTAGCCCACATTTAGTGGGATTTTTACATGACATTGGGAAAACATTGTTTTTGGCCATAAATTTGGATAGGCTCAACCTTTTGGAGCAAATTTGTTTTTGATTTCGTATCTTCTCAGCATTCTGAAGCTAATGGTACAAGTTTCAGAGCCATTGGTGCTAATCTTCAGCCTGTTTAGCTTCGGAGAAGCTTTTTGAGCCACAAGGGCCATTTTGGGTTTGGAGCTGTGTTGAGTTGTGGTTAACCATTTGAGGTGAACCAAAAGTCATTTTTGACTATTTACAACATTCCAGAGCCATTGGGATAGGTTTTAGTTCTGTTTGAAGACTTTTAGAGGCTAAAAACCTTTAGGATATTTTTCAGGGCCACAAGGGCCATTTTGGGGTTGGAGCTGTGTTGAGCTGTCAAATACAAGAGCCCAAGTCCAAGCCATGGAAAAAGCTCAAATTTGAAAGTGTTCAAAATCACTTGCAACTTGAAAAACTGGATAGGCCTCATCGATACGATCCTGTAGCTGCGAACGTAACTCAAATTCGACAATGTATTCAGCAAAAATCTGTTATGTGAACAGTTGATAAGTCAAGAAAATTTTTCCAAGAAGCTTGTAGTCCATTCACGACGTGATGTTCAGATTACTTCTGCAATTTTCTCGCTAGTAATTTTTTGAGCGAGTGCAAGAAAAGCAGCTCTTGACAGGAGGATCATCATGAGTGAAGGGAAGAGTGAATTTCTTTCAAGTTTGGGTTCAATTTCATTTTCTATGCAAAGAAATTTTTTGAAAGGCTGAAGAGAAGAGGATGTTTATTCTCTTATTTTGTGTACTACAGTTCAGCTTCAGAATATTAGTGAGATTTTTGGGTCCAAAAGCTTCTCATTTGGGAGGTGTAATCAGGAGCCCAAGTCCAAGCCATGGAAAAATCTCAAATTTGAAAGTGTTCAAAATCACTTGAAACTTGAACAACTGGATAGGCCTCATCGATATGATCCTGTAGCTGCGAACGACACTCAAATTCGACAATGTATGTGAAAGTTATGCAGCTTTGAAGTTTTCAGTAAACTTTAAAAAGACCAGTTTGACTAGGTTTGACTTTCAATTTGAAAATTTAAAAAAAGAATATTCCAAGGAATATTTCTAGAATATTCCTCAGAATATTCCACCTGGTCCAATCGTTTTGTGACACGTGGCATACGGAGATTGGATGTAAGTTTGACTTTTCATATTTTTTTACCAATAATGGGCTGCCACGTGGCAAGCCCAGAGGGCACCATGTGGCCCCCTGGTTGGTGAAATTGGCGTTCAAATTTTTTTGGCAGTCTACAGGTTTGAACCCGAGACCTCTCCCCCGCCGGACAAAGCGCTTTATTGTTGCACCATATGAGTAGTTTTTAATATATATGGTGCAGAAATATTATTTAAGGCTTGTATTTGAATACGCTGGAGGGAAAAGGGGATAGCCCCTAGGGGCTAGCCCGGAGATTATATGATCATGCACCATAACCTTGATTCTAAGACTTTAAACCGCCGGTTGAAAACAATGAAACGGTTAGAAAACTGTGTTATGTGGCCATGTTAACATTCACATTAAATTGCAAGGTGGGCAGATGGTTTATAAGACTGGTTTATGCAGCGGGTTTGTTAGTCATGTGACCACCCATTCCCCATCATTAAACTTAACTACTATTGGCTCCACCAATTTTGGAGCGCACCCACAAGATTAGGCGACATTACCAAATTTAACTCCAGTTTACTACAGTTAGCCCACATTTAGTGGGATTTTTACATGACATTGGGCAAATATTGTTTTGGCCATAACTTTGGATAGGCTCAACCTTTTGGAGTGAATTTTTTTTTGATTTCATATATTCTCATCATTATGAAGCCAATGGTACAATTTTCAGAGCCATTTGAGCTAATATTCAGCCTGTTTAGCTTCGGAGAAGCTTTTTGAGCCACTAGGGCCATTTTGGGTTTTGAGCTGTGTTGAGCGGTGGTTAACCATTTTAGGTGAACCAAAAGTCATTCTTGACTATTTTCAGCCTTTCAAAATCATTGGAACAGATTTCATTTCTATTTGAATACTTTCAGAGGCCAAAATCCTTCAGGAGAGCTTTCAGGGCCACCAGGGCCATATTGGGTTTTGAGTTGTTTTGTGTTGTGATTATCTGTTTGAGACGAACCAAAGATATATTTAAGATAATTTCTACCTTCTGAAGCCACTGGAAGAGGTTTCAGAGGGCATTTGAGGACTTCTACAGCTTGAAAATTAGCAGATAAGTTCAGAGAGCCAGCAGGGCCTTATTGAAGAAATCATTGTTTATGGTAATTCTTCACTGTTTTGTGAATTTGGAAAGACATTCTTAGCTTTTTCATATCTTCTGAATCAGTATTTGCATTCATATTTGTCTATTGAGACACTCGTTAACTTTTATTAGTATTTGAAAGCATGTTAATACAAGGGGACAAGCTCATTTTGGGAGGCTTGATCCAACAGACGTAGCACAGGATGGGTGAAATGCTCATCAAACATCTGTGTCATGTTATGTTGAAGTTATCTTGCTGAAAAATTATGATTTAATATGTTAAACTGAAAATTAAAATAACTTACCTTGACACATAAACTCTTATACAGCCACCAAAAACACTCTATTTCAATTACAAGACATAAATAACAATTTGCATATATATTTTGTGGAAAATGACTATCCTGAATAGAAAATATAAGTCATTTCATTTTCATATTATGAGTGTTAAATTCTGATGTAGGGGCATTAGATTCGAAAAATACTTTGTATTTTATTAAACATAGGGGGTCTTGTGTTTTTGAGAAAATATTGATTTTATGTAAATATTAATGAGATTTTTGAGTGATTTTAATTAATTATTGAGAGGATTTGTTAATGTTCCCAAATGATTTGGAGAACATGAGAGAAATAAGATTTGAGATATCTAAGAATTAAATATGAAGCCTAAGTTAGATTCGATTTCAAGATTTTAGGGATAAAATCTAGATTGTAGGGGTGTTGAGATATTTGAGAACTTTGTTCAGTTATTAAAGGGATTTGAACCTAAATTGGTTCATCCAAATTTGTATAAATTAATAAGCTTAGAAGATTAGAATAGTAGAGAGGTAGCAAACAGGAATTAGTGAGGTTTAGACAACAGAGGTTGTAAGCCTACGGGCTTTTGTAAAAGGGCCAATGATTGAAAAATCAGGCTAGGAACGAAGATTCTGTAAGTAATTTCATTTGTTTATATGAAAGTGTGTTTTTAGAATTATATGGGTTGATTTGTTGAGCGAGTGTATATTTAAAGCTCTGTAATTTGGGGTTTAAATGGTATTCTTCATACAATGGGAGAAATCAATGTTAAGTATAGTAATTATTGAATTGAATGAATAAGGGTTGGCGTAATTTATATTGTGCATATTTATTGTATGAATTTTAAGGTATGTATTAATGATAGATGAACAAATCTATCATAAAAGAAAGGAAGAACCCTTTATGAGCAGTCAACATCCTGTTGAGAAATAAACCGTGAGGAAAGAGGGTTGAACCCTGTTCGGAAATTTGAGTTGGGACACCGAGTGGAATGGAATCTCGGCATAGTGGTGGTCTAAGTCTGTATGTGGAGTCATGAGACCGAACAAAACATCATAGGCGCAATTTAGTTGGAATCTGATTTAAACTGTCTGAAGGAGGAATGATGGCGCAGTAGCATTGTCAACTTACACCATAAGGAGAAAGAATACAAACTCAGAGAAGAATCAGAACCATGAGATCATATACCAGCGTTGGTTTATAGCAGAGAGAAGGTAGTTGTATTTTATCCGCTTGCCTTTATCAGTAATGAATGCGTTTTAAAATTTTGTGTAAGCATTGTTGGAATTGATTTACTAAATCGATATCGACTTAGTCAATTCCAGTACAGAAAACTTGTTGAAGACTAATAATTGAATGGCATAATCTTTGTAGTTAGGATTCAACAGAGAATCGATGAGTTTTATGAAGAATGCAACTTGTCAATCAGACATTTAATATGTTTGAATTAGCATGTAAAGCTCTTTTTCTTAGAGTTATATCAGGCGAGGTCAAGTACAACATTGGCGTTGAGTAAAGATACAGAGTTTGATGGTGGAATTATATCTTGAAGTCAATCTCAGCGTTGAAGAAATTGCGTTGAGTAATTATCTGTGCAAATTGCAGAAATGGATCCTGGCAAAGGTCGTTGAATTGCAGTGTTCTAGTAGCATGAATATGATTTGCAGCGTTAAACGCAAAGCTGGAAGTGAACGCAAATTGTAGCGGAAACCGTAGCAAAAGATGAAGGTGGACTTTCAAAGTAAATGCATTGGTTAATAGTGTAATTTTGAGGCGGAACCATGCAACGACAAGCACAACGGAACCATGAATGACAAAAGCAGTTTTGAAGAAAACAAGAAGCAGTATCGCGCAATCAGAAGTATGGTAAGCGTTATTTCATAGTTGTTTATTATTAAATGGTGTGGGCCATACGATATGGTTCATAGAGAAGCCACGAAGACGTGTGCAGCTGGTGATAGATGAAATGAATGCGATGGTTTGTATTTGGGTGGCTGTTATATTAATATGCTTTAATGTTTTGATAACATTTGGTATTATGATATGACAGAATATTATACATACATTGATGTATGTGTTGGTCGAAGAATGAATATTGAGTTTTATTTCAAAGTTGAAATATTTATTTGATAACTCATAAAATGGGTTGGACTATGGTTCAACCATAGGTTTGAAGAAGAAAAGTAGAGCTTCTGCATTTAATTGAAATCTGGATTGTGTATGGTTTCATAACCATAAGGACATAATTGAAAATGAACTTCCACTTATGTAATGGTTTTATAACCATAGTGAATGATTTTTAAAAGGAGTTTCCGTAATTAAAAGTTTGTGAATTTGCCCAGACTAGAAGTTTATTTGGGCATTTATTGAGATGCATTTTTATATGCATAGCATTGGGAGAGAATGTGGGTTTGGCAGGGCGACTTGCCATCAACTTTTACAAGTTCTATAGATAGAGTCTGTAAAGGGCCAGGTAGCCTCTGGATCTCATCCTTTCTTTAAAGGTGACATATCCAGTAAATGCCCCTATACTCAATCTCTGGAATAGTTCTAAGTAGTTGTTTAATCAACCGGACTTGGAGTTTTTGCACACATTTAATTAAAATGGAAATGGATACCTTGCACCCATTTTCAAGTACTTCCATTTTCAGATCAGATGGTATCAAAGCTTTGTTTAAGTTGTGTTGTGCTTTGTTTAAGCTTGTTTGTGCTCAGCATTAGCATTTGTTTTTGTGCAAAAGATGTTAAAACAGTCAATTTAACTGTTTTATTGGTTGCAAAATGGTTGATTGTATGAGTTTGCTTGAGTTGAAAAGATATCTGTTGATAGCTAAATCTTGGAAAGGAAAAAAGAGTTGTAGGCTATTTCCTTATCCCAAAGTACCTCAATATTATCTTTGGAAAACAAACTCCAATAGTTTGTTCTTTATGGCTGCTTGAATGAGAAGGGGTTTTTACTTACATTTGGTTAAAAGCTTGTCATTTGTTGGAAAGATTTGAGAAATTTTCTTCAGAAGTTCTTTTTGTTTGTTTGACCATTTACATAATGCCAACTTCTTCTACAAGTGAAGTTTCTTCCTTCACGATATTATTCAATGACGACATAAAGAATGAGTTCATTAAGGTGAAGGACATGGTGTAGATTCTCATTGAGGATCAAAGAGAAAGTGTTAAGCTTCATGCACAATTGTTGGCTATGAAGGAAGAGAAGGAAGCAATTCTCCAAAGGTTGCATGACATGGAGAAACAAATCCTTCAAGCTCAAGAAGCTTTGTCCAAGAACAAGCATGAGGAAGAGGTAAACCATTCCGACTTGTCTTCAATTTCCTCCATTGAAAATTGTGTTGGTTCTTTTGAAAAGCATACAAGGGGAATTGGGTCCAAACTAATGTTTAAGATGGGCTATCAAGAAGGAAAGGGTTTGGGCAAGCATGCACAAGGCATGGTTGACCCTATTTTGGTGGTGGAGCGACCCAAGAATGTTGGTCTTGGATATGAGTAGTTTTATGGCAAAGAATTCAAATCCTTGAATGCATATAATGAAAATTTTAAGAGAACATTTATTCCAAGTTCTGAAATGCATATATGTCAAATTTGTTTAAAGGATGATTGCCATTGTTTTAAGCCATTATTGCAGCAAGTAGAGGGTAAACATGTTTCTTATGGTGAGCCTTCAAGTTCAAACAGTGTTCAAAACAAGAATTGTGATGAAAGTCTGAAAAGGAAAGTTGTTTCCTCTACTAGTTCATCGTCTTTCGAAGACAAAAAGGATGGACATTCCATGCAGCAAAAGAGGTATGATCATTCACATGATCAATTTGATTATTTTTCAGCAAAGAATGATCATTTTTCTTGTTCAAATGAAAGAAAATTTTGTTGCACATTTTGTGGTGGAGTTAACCATGTTGCTTCAAGATGCTAGTTGAAAAGAAAGCACACAGGAAGCAAAACAAGGAAAGAAAGCTTTCTCAGAAAGTGCTTAAAAGTTGCACATTTTGTCAAAGGAAGGGACATGATGTCTCTCATTGTTGGATCTTGCATCCAACAAATCGTCCAAAGCACATGCAGCTAGAGGACAAAAAATTTGGCGTAAGTGGATCTATGGAGTCCATTATCGATGTGGAAATGGAAGATTCACATGAAGAATTGCGGTTGCAAAAAAAAACGCCATGGAGTTGGCTTGGTAGGAAGTGGATTAAATTCCTAATGCAGTAAGTCATACTCATTTTGTTCATGCAAATTTCAGATTGGTATGCATGTATTTCTGTTGAAAAGATTGATGCAAGGTTGCATGTAAAAAGTTTAGTTGAAGAAAATTTCTTTGTTGTTGCAAAGTTTCGCCATGGACGTGTAAAAGATGAGTATGATACTCACTTATGTTGCACCAATGTCTTTTAGTTTCAGCTCTTAGTCACCCACATGTTTTTGGGATGTTGTACTTGTTGGTATTTGAAAGGAAGAGTTGAAGTTGCACATGTACATAGAGGTTGTATGTGTAATTAGCGAACTGTATATAATTCATTGTACATGATACATACACATGTGTTTGTCAAGATGTATCTTATTGTTTGTCGACTTGTGTCGATTGTGTCATACATTTTTATCGACTTGTGTCAATTGTGTGCACACTTGTTACAGATTTTGTGTGTCAATTGTATAGCACATTTCATTGTCAACTTGTTGTTGATGTCGTATGTTGCACAAGGTGCCTTTGGTGTCGATTGGTGCAGAGAACGAAGTGTCAATGTAGAGCAATGCAAGATTCCATTATATGGAAAGGCATGCAAGCAAAGAGGGCACAAATTCAGCAAATGTCATTGATGTTTTCATATTGACAGATTGGTAAAACTTTGTCGGGATTCGGCACAAGTACATGGCTCTTTCAACAAAAATTCGCCATGCGAACAGTTGGCAAGTCAGGGAAATTTTTGCAAGAACCTTGTAGTCCATTTTAGGACATGATGTTCAGATTACTTCTGCAATTTTCTCGCCATTAATTTGTTGAGTGAGTGCAAGAAAAGAAGCTCTTGACAGGAGGATCAGCATCAGTGAAGGGAAGAGTGAATTTCTTTCTAGTTTGGGTTCAATTTCATTTTCTATGCAAAGGAAATTTTTGAAGGGCTGAAGAGAAGAGGATGTTTATTCTCTCATTTTCTATACTACAGTTCAGTTTCAAAATTTTAGTGAGCTTTTGGGGTCCAAAAGCTTATCATTTGGGAGGTGTGATCAGGAGCTCAAGTCCAAGCCATGGAAAAATCTCAAAATTGAAAGTGATCAAAATCACTTTCAACCTGAACGAACGGATAGGCCTCATAGACACGATCCTGTAGCCGTGAACGACACTCGAATCCGACATTGTATGTGAAAGTTATGCAAATTTGAAGTTTTCAGTAAACTACAAAAAGCCCAGTTTGACCAGGTTTGACTTTCAATTTGAAAAATTAAAAAAGAATATTCTAAGGAATATTCCTCAAAATATTCCACCTAGTCCATTCGTTTTGTGACACGTGGCATACAGAGATTGGATGTAAGTTTTAATTTTCATATTTTTTGACCAATTATGGGCTGCCAAGTGGCAGGCCCAGAGGGCGCCACATGGCCCCCTGGTCGGTGAAATTGGCATTCAAAATTTTTTGGCAGTCTACGTGTTTGAACTCGAGACCTCTCCCCCGCCAGACAAAGCGCTTTACCGTTGCACCATACAATTAGTTCTTAATATATATAGTGCGCAAATATTATTTAAGGTTTGTATTTGAATACGCCGGAGGGAAAAGGGGCTAGCCCGGAGATCATATGATCCTGCACCATAACCTTGATCCTAAGACTTTAAGCCGCCAGTTGACAACAGTGAAACGGTTAGAAAACCGTGTTATGTGGCCAGGTCAACATCCACATTAAATTGCAAGGTGGGTGGATGGTTTATAAGATCAGTTTATGCGACGGTTTATGCGGCGGGTTTGTTAGTCATGTGACCGCCCATTCCCCAGCGTTAAAATTAAATACTAGTGGCTCCGCCAATTTTGGAGTGCGCCCACCAGATTAGGCGGCATTACCAAAGTTAACTCTAGTTTACTACAGTTAGCCCACATTTAGTGGGATTTTTACATGACATTGGGAAAATACTATTTTGGCCATAAATTTGGATAGGCTCAACCTTTTGGAGCGAAATTGTTTTTGATTTCGTATCTTCTCAGCATTTTGAAGCCAATGGTACAAGTTTTAGAGCCATTGGAGCTGATCTTCAGCCTATTTAGCTTCAGAGAAGCTTTTTGAGCCACTAGGGCCATTTTGGGTTTGAGTTGTGTTGAGTTGTGGTTACCATTTTAGGTGAACCAAAAGTCATTCTTCACTATTTTAAGCCTTTCAGAACCATTGGAATATGTTTTAGTTCTGTTTGAAGACTTTCATAGGCTGAAATCCTTCAGGAGAGCTTTCAGGGCCACAAGGACCATATTGGGTTTTGAGTTGTTTTGTGTTGTGGTTATCTGTTTGAGGTGAACCAAAGAACTATTTCAGATAATTTCGACCTTCTGAAGCCATTGGAAGAGGTTTTAGAGGCATTTGAGGAATTCTACAGCTCAAAAATTAGCAGAGAAGTTTAGAGAGCCAATAGGGCCTTATTGAAGAAATCATTGTTTATGGTAATTCTTCACTGTTTTGTGATTGTGGAAAGGCATTCTTAGCTTTTTCATACCTTCCGAATTAGTATTTGCATTCAGATTTGTCTATTGACACACTCTTTAACTTGTATTAGCATTTGAAAGCATTTTAATACAAGGGGACAAGCTCATTTCTGGAGGTTTGATCCAGCAGACGTAGCCCAGGAGGGGTGAACTGCTCATCAAACATTTGTGTCATGTTATGCTGAAGTTATCTTGCTGAACAATTTTGATTTAATATGTTAAAAAACAAATTAAAATAACTTACCTTGACACATAAACTCTTATATAGCTACCAAAAACACTCTATTTCAATTACAAGACATAAATAACAGTTTGGATATATATTTTATGGAAAATGACTATCTTGAACAACAAATATAAGTAATTTCATTTTCATATTATGAGTGTTAACTTCTACAAGTCCCATAGACATAGTCTGTAAAGGGACAGATAGCCTCTGGATCTCATCCTTTCTTTAAAGGTGATATATCCAGTAAATGCCCCTACAGTCAACCTTTGGAACAATTCTAAGTAGTTGTTTAATCAGCCAGACATGGAGTTTTTGCACACATTTAATTAAAATGGAAATGGATACCTTGCACCCATTTTCAAGTACTTCCATTTTCAGATCAGATTATTGACTTGTGATTAGGAGCTCAAGTCGAAGCCATGGAAAAAGCTCAAAATTGAAAGTGTTCAAAATCACTTGTAACCTGAACGACCGAATAGGCGTCGGCGATACGATCTTAATGCCGTGAACGGCACTCAAATATGACACTGTATGTGAAAGTTATGTAGCTTTGAAGTTTTTAGTAAACTGCAAAAAGACCAGTTTGACCAGGTTTGACTTTCAAGTTGAAAAATTAAAAAAGGAATATTCGAAAGAATATTCTTGGAATATTCCTCGAAATATTCCTTGGAGTATTCCTCGAAATATTCCACTTGGTCCAATCATTTTGTGACACGTGGCATACGGAGATTGGATGTAAGTTTGACTTTTCATATTTTTTGACCAATTATGGGCTGCCACGTGGGAGGCCCGGAGGGTGCCACGTGGCCCCCTGGTCAGTGAAATTTGCGTTCAAAATTCTTTGGCAGTCTATGGGTTTGAACCCGAGACCTCTCCCTCGCCGGACAAAGCGCTTTACTATTGCACCATACAAGTAGTGCTTAATATATATGGTGCGCAAATATTATTTAAGGTTTGTATTTGAATACGCCGGAGGGAAAAGCAGCTAGCCCGTAGATCATACGATTCTACGCCATAACCTTGGTCCTAAGACTTTAAGCCGTCGGTTGACAATAGTGAAACGGTTAGAAAACCATGTTATGTGGCCAAGTCAACATCCACATTAAATTGCAAGGTGGGAGGATGGTTTATAAGATCGGTTTATGCGACGATTTATGCGGCGGGATTGTTAGTCATGTGACCGTCCGTTCCCCAGCATTAAACTTAACTACTAGTGGCTCTGCCAATTTTGGAGTGCACCCACCAGATTATGTGGCATTACCAAAGTTAACTCCAGTTTTCTACAATTAGCCCACATTTAGTGGGATTTTTACATGAAATTGGGAAAATACTGTTTTGGCCATAACTTTGGATAGGCTCAACCTTTTGGAGCGAATTTTTTTTATTTTTATTTTTTTTTTCTTCGTATTTTCTCAGCATTCTGAAGCCATTGAGATAGGTTTCAGAGCCATTGGAGCTGATCTTCAGCCTGTTTAGCTTTGGATAACCTTTTTGAACCACTAGGGCCATTTTAGAGTTGGAGTTGTGTTGAGCTATGGTTAAACATTTTAGGTGAACCAAAAGTCATTTTTGACTATTTACAGCGTTCCAGAGCCATTGGGACAATTTTAAGTTCTTTTTGAAGACTTTTAGAGGCCGAAAACCTTCAGGAGAGTTTTCAGGGCCACAAGGGCCATTTTAGGGTTGGAGCTATGTTGAGTTGTGGTTAACTGTTTGAGGTGAACCAAAGATATATTTTAGATAATTTAGACCT
The DNA here is from genome assembly GCA_034641835.2 of Pinus albicaulis. Lineage (NCBI taxonomy): Eukaryota > Viridiplantae > Streptophyta > Pinopsida > Pinales > Pinaceae > Pinus > Pinus albicaulis. The sequence goes on from CM076569.1 coordinate 465,909,361, forward strand.
TATAAATCCATTGGAATAGGTTTCAGGGGCATTTGAGGACTTATACAGTCAGAAAAGTAGAAGAGAAGTTCAGAGAGCCAACAGGGCCTTATTGAAGAAATCATTGTTTATGGTAATTCTTCACTGTTTTGTGAATTTGGAAAGACATTCTTAGCTTTTTCATACCTTATGAATCAGTATTTGCATTTAGATTTTTCTATTGAGACACTCTTTAACTTGTATTAGCATTTGAAAGCATTTTAATACAAGGGGACAAGCTCATTTTGGGAGGCTTGATCCAGCAGACGTAACCCAGGAGGGGTGAACTGCTCATCAAACATCTGTGTCATGTTATGCTGAAGTTATCTTGCTAAAAAATTCTAATTTAATATGTTAAACAAAAAATTAAAATAACTTACCTTGACACATAAACTCTTATACAGGTACCAAAAACACTCTATTTCAATTACAAGACATAACTAACAATTTGCATATATATTTTATGGAAAATGAATATCTTGAACATCAAATATAAGTCATTTCATTTTCATATTATGAGTGTTAAATTATACAAGTTCTATAGACAGAGTCTGTAAAGGGCCAGGTAGCCTTTGGATCTCATCCTTTCTTTAAAGGTGACATTTCTAGTAAATGCCCCTACAGTCAATATCTGGAATAGTTCTAAGTAGTTGTTTAATCAACCAGACTTGGAGTTTTTTCACACATTTAATTAAAATGGAAATGGATACCTTGCACCCATTTTCAAGTACTTCCATTTTCAGATCAGATGGTATCAGAGCTTTGGTTAAGCTGGGTTGTGCTCAGCATGAGCATTTGTGGTTGTGCAAAAAGTGTTAAAACAGTCAATCTTACTATTTTATTTGTTGCAAAATGGTTGATTGTATGAGTTTGCTTGAGTTGAAAATATAGTTGTTGATAGCTAAATCTTGGAAAGGAAAAAAGAGTTGTAGGCTATTTCCTTATCCCAAAGTACCTCAAGATTATCTTTGGAAAAAAAACTCCAATAGTTTGTGTTTTATGGCTGCTTGAATGAGAAGGGGTTTTTACTGACATTTGGTTAAAAGCTTGTCATTTGTTGGAAAGCTTTGAGAACTTTTCTTCAGAAGTTCCTTTTGTTTATTTGACCATTTACATAATGTCAACTTCTTCTACAAGTGAAGTTTCCTCCTTCACGAGATTCTTCAATGATGGCATGTAGAATGAGTTCATGAAGGTGAAGGACATGGTGCAGATTCTCATTGAGGATCAAAGAGAAAGTGTTAAGATTCATGCACAATTGTTGGCTATGAAGGAAGAGAAGGAAATTATTCTCCAAAGGTTGTATGACATGGAGAAACAACTCCTTCAAACTCAAGAAGCTTTGTCCAAGAAAATTTCTGAGGAAGCATGCACAAGGCATGGTTGACCCTATTTCAGTTGTGGAGCATCCCCAAGAATGTTGGTCTTGGATATGGGCAGTTTTATGGCAAAGAATTCAAATCCTTGAATGCATGTAATGAAAATTTTAAGAGAACCTTTATCCCAAGTTCTCAAATACATATATGTAAAAACAAATTTAAGGATGATTACTGATGCAGGGGCATTAGACACTAGCCAGCAAGGTAGGAGGTTTTGTCCACATGTTGTGGCTCGGAGGGTTCGAAATCACTTGAATTGTAACAGCTAGGTGTCAATACCCCAACTGACTGTATTATTTAGCTTAGTTAGATTTAGTGGAAGTCGAATAGCTCAGTTAGTCTATCTGTCATATTTCAGTTAGTTAAATTATTTTAATTAGGCTGTTGATTTTCCAAAAAATGGTCCTCGCAGAGGAACCGAACAGACAAATATTCATGTATATAAATGTAATCCCTCGAATGTGTATAAAAAAAAGGGAAGAGGAGAGATTTCTGCAATAAAACTCTGTGTGTTAACAATTGTTTCCAGTTAAATGATTTCAATGCTCATTGGCCATCGAATTGTCTTGAATTCTTATTAATGAAGAAATTGTTTGATTGAGAAACGATTGTACACTGGTTCGGTGTGAAATCGTTGAGAATGGTGATTGTATAATTCCACATTATCTATCTATTCTTCCCGTGAATTGGTTGGATAAACCCTGCGAGTTAAATTTCACCGTAGTCCTTTGTCTGTATCTTTATTATGGAATTCCCCACTGTATAATCATAACGAATTCAATTGAACGAACCTGAGCCATAGACCGGAGTTAAGGCATATGAAGAGCATCCCAACCCCGACTCAACTTTGGTTGATCACTGTAGCAAAACCACTAGTGGATTCCCAAAGGCGAATTGCCCATATCGCACCGCTTTTGCGGAGAAGGCGGTATTTTCTTAATTGAAGCGATTCCATAGAGCCTTCGACACGTGGCACCGAACGAGAGTACAAAACCACCTTTTCGTATTCTCATCACATGTTAACGGCCATACCAGGAGGTGGAGCGATATCGTCGAGTGCCGTCGATCTGGCATAGAGTCATCGGACAATGGTCGTCTGCCGGAGATGCACAAGGTTTAAACAAGGTACGGTGAGTACGTTGATTGGGCGATTGAACGTAGACGCGGGGCCCAGAGCCAAGGTTTAAATAAAAGTTATTTATCCAAAAAGGCGTGTGTATTAATATAAAATCTCAAGGGTTATAACCTTAGCCCAAGGCTTGGAGACAATTATGTAAGTCGAACATATAAGTGAAAAGGTCGTGAATATATGTTTATTTATCAATTTCTCTGAAATTGACAAATAAAACCCAAGGAAAGGAAAGAAGACCACGTGGGGAAATAAATAGAGGAGTTCAGAAAGGGAAATGCTGACAGAGCCACGCAATAGGAGTTGACCATCTCTCCGTGGGGTTGAATTTCAGTTTTGTTGCGTCATTTGTGGTATCAAAGCCTTTGTTTTAAGGTTGTTTTTGCAGAAGAGCTGACATGGCAATCTGAGTTGGTAGAGGTGCTGGCAGAAGGATACCTGTTGCCAACGCTGAGGTGTTGGGAATGTTGCAGAGGGTCGAAGCCAAAATGGATGCCATGGAGCGAAGACAGCCCAGAGATCCGGAAGACATCAGCAAACCTGAAACAGAAGAAGCTGAAGAAAATGTTGAAATTCCTCCTGACATGAGGCTCCTTAGAACTATTATGGGGTCTACAGTTAAGCTCAGAATTGAAGTGTCGAGTTATGCAGGGGGACTGAATCCAGAGGAACTGGTGGATTGGATAAATGAAATGAATAAATGCTTTGATTATGAAGAAATAAGCGAAGATAAAAGGGTCAAGTTTGCAGTAACAAAGCTGAAGGGACATGCTACACTTTGGTGGGATGGAGTGCAGGTAGAAAGAAGGAGAGTTGGAAAGAAACCTATCAAGAGCTAGACCAGAATGATGGCCAAATTAAAAGGTAAATTCTTACCTAGTGATTACCAGCTGACATTGTATAAGCAAATGCAGAACCTGAGACAGAGGTTGTTGACAGTAAAAGAATACACAGAGGAATTCTACAGAGTGAGCATAAGGGTTGGGCAATTCCAAGACACACCAGAGAAGACTGCCAGATATGTGAATGGTCTCAAGCTGGAGATCCAAGATGAGATTAGTCTCCTGTCTCCTAAGACAGTGGAAGAGGCCTATCAGATGGCCTTGAAAGCAAAGGAGAAACTCCTGAGAAAACAGTCTGCCAAGAAGAGAGGTACTTTTCGTGGGAAAGGAAGTCAGGGTGGTAGAGGAAAGCCTGCTACACCCAGAGATGGAGCTAACAGTAGCTCACCTCAGAATGCATCTACAGAGGATGATGCAAGGGGCAGAAGGGGTTCTTATAGAGGAAAAGGAAGAGGAGGCAAAGACAGAGGCAGAGGTAGAGAGTTGAGGTGCTATAGATGTCAGCAAGTGGGACACAAGCACTATGAATGTCCAGAGAATGTGGGTGCTAGTCCAAGGAATGTTGTTGTTGCCCGGACTGGAGAAGAGGCAGAAATTGAAGAAGAAATTCTTCCAGAGAGGGGGGAGTCCTTGGTGGTTAATAAGTTCCTGTTGAAGCAAGCTAAAGAGGTCACTAAGCCTGCACAAAGGAAGACTTTGTTTCGAAGCATATGCAAAGTCCAAGGGAAATTTTGCCAGCTAGTCATTGATAGTGGCAGCACAGACAATCTGGTTTCCACTGAGGTGATAGAGAAATTGAAGTTGAAGACAAGGGAGCATCCAACTCCCTACAGGGTGTCCTGGCTGCACAAAGGGCACCAGCTGTTTGTAAAAGAGTAGTGTGAGATAGAGCTGCAAATGGGCAAGTACAAAGATAAGGTCCTGTGTGATGTAATGCCCATGGATGTATGTCATATACTGTTGGGTAGACCTTGGCAGATTGATAGAGCAGCAGTGCATGATGGCAAGAAGAACAATTACAAGTTCTTCAAGGATGGGGTACACCATACATTGATACCCATGGAAGAAGGACAGCCATCCAGCAAAGTGATTGATCCAAAGACCTTGTTGCTGAGCGGGAAGGAATATCTGCAGCAGATAGAAGAAGAAGAGGTAAGTTTTGCTTTAGTTTGCAAACCTAAGGTAGTTCTTACTTCTACAAATATTTCTAATTTGCCAGTGGAAATCCAAGATATGTTAGATGACTACTATGACATTGTTGTGGATGATTTACCTGATGAGCTGCTACCTGTGAGAAATATCAGCCATCAAATAGATTTTATCCCTGGCTCAAATCTACCAAATAAGGCAGCCTACAGAATGACTCCCAAGGAGAATGAGGAAATCAGGAGACAAGTACAGGAGTTGGTGGACAAGGGGCCGATTAGAGAAAGTCTGAGTCCATGTGCTGTACCAGTAGTATTGAGCCCAAAGAAAGATGGAGGCTGGAGGATGTGTACTAATTCCAGAGCAATCAATAAGATCACAATCCGGTACAGATTCCCTTTGCACAGAATTGAGGATTTAATGGATTGTTTGAGTGGTGCTAAATATTTCTCAAAGATAGATTTAAAAAGTGGATACCATCAGATTAGAATAAGAGAGGGTGATGAGTGGAAAACTGCATTTAAGACAAATGAAGGATTATATGAATGGATGGTAATGCCTTTTGGGTTGTCAAATGCACCTGGCACTTTTATGAGACTTATGAATGAGGTATTGAAAGAGTTCATTGGCAAATTTGTGATAGTGTATCTGGATGATATATTAGTTTTCAGCAGAACTAAAGGAGAACATTTAAGGCATCTTAATCATGTCTTGAAGAAGCTGCACCAAGAGAAATTGCTGATAAATTTGAAGAAATGCTCATTCATGAAGGAAGAGTTGGTGTATTTGGGTTTTGTTGTTTCTGCAGAAGCATTGAAGATGGACCCAGAAAAGGTTAAGGCAATTGTGGAGTGGCCTTCACCCAGGAATGTCTTTGAGGTAAGAATTTTCCATGGACTTGCTAGTTTTTACAACAATTTTATAAGAATCTTCAGTAAGATCAATGCACCCATAATTGAGACAATAAAGAAGAGTAAACAGCCATTTAAGTGGACTGTTGAAGCAGAAAGAAATTTTAAAATTTTGAAGCAAAAGATAACAGAGAAGCTTGTTTTGATTCTGCCTGATTTTGCTAAACCATTTCAAGTAAAATGTGATGCCAGCGGAGAGGCCATTGGAGCTATGTTGAGTCAGGATGATAGGCATGTAGCCTATTACAGTGAAAAGTTTAATGACACCAGGAGAAGGTATTCCTCTTATGAGAAGGAATTCTATGCAATTATTCAGGCACTGAAGAAGTGGAGACATTATTTGATGTCCAGGGAATTTGTATTGTATTCTGACAATCATGCTTTGCAGTATATTGTACAGCAGCCCAAGTTGAAACCTAAACATGCTAAATGGGTTGAGTATCTACAAGGTTTTAATTTTTTTTTGAAACATATAAGTGGTCAAGCCAATAAAGTAGTTGATGCTTTAAGTAGGAGGCACATGCTTGTTCAAGAAACTAATTTTGAAGTTGTAGGATTTTATTTTCTCAAAGAATTGTATAAAACAGATCCAGATTTTAAAGAAGCCTTTGAGGCATGTAGTAACCCTGTTTTAACAAATAGAAGCCAGTGGCTGGATTATTTCCTACAGGAGGACTTGTTATTCAGAAGAAGCCAATTGTGTGTACCAAGATGTTCCATGAGGGAAAATTTGATCAAAGAAAAGCATAGTGGTGGACTTGCTGGACACTTTGGTACTGGTAAGACTTATGAGCAGCTGAGTCACTTTTATTACTGGCCTAAGATGAGAGCAGAAGTGGATAAGTTTGTGAATAATTGCAAGATCTGTCAGTATGCTAAAGGAAGGAGCCAGAATGCAGGATTGTACACTCCCTTGCCTATTCCAGACAGGCCTTAGGACATGGTGAGTATGGATTTTGTTCTAGTATTTCCCAAGACTCAGAGAGGGAATGATGCAGTGTTTTTTGTAGTGGACAGATTCTCCAAAATGGCACATTTTATTCCATGCTATAAAACTAGTGATGCCACCCATGTTGCTAACTTATTTTTCAAGGAAGTTGTAAGATTACATGGGTTACCCAAGAGTATTGTTTCAGACAGAGATACCAAATTTGTGGGTCATTTTTGGAGGACATTGTGGAAGAAACTTGGTACCAAACTGAGTTTCAGCTCAGCTTATCATCCTCAGACTGATGGACAAACTGAGGTAGTGAATAGGAGTCTGGGAAATTTTTTGAGAAGTCGTGCAGGAGAGCATCCCAAGCAGTGGGACCATATTTTTCCCCAGGCAGAATATGCATATAATGACTCACCAAACAGGAGCACAAGGTAGAGTCCATTTCATATTGTTTATGGAATGCACCCCAGAGGAATATCAGAGTTAAGAAATCTGGGAAAGGCAGAGCTGAGGAGTGCAGATGGTGAGGAATTTGCTTCAGAGATCCAGGCCATACATGAACAAGTGAAATAGCAACTACAAGGCAGCAGCATCAAATACAAGAGCAGAGCAAACTTGAGCAGAAAATAAGTTCATTTTGAAGTAGGAGATTTGATTTTGGCACACTTGAGAAAGGAGAGATTCCCAAAGAAGTAGTATAACAAATTGAAGTTCAAAAAGATTGGGCCATGCCAAATACTTAGGAAGTTTTCTGCAAATGCTTATGAGATTGAATTACCTCCTAATGTTGGGATGTCTCCCATTTTTAATGTTGTATATTTGTACAAGTATGAAGATGATGGTGCAAAAGAAAGATCAACAGACAAGGAACAGATTGAGTGGAAAGAACAACTACCTCCAGCGCAACCACTGCAACCAAAGAAGAAATTGGATAAAATACCATTCAGAAGGACCAGAGGACAAGAGTACTTTCAGTACTTGATCAAATGGAAGGACAAGCCAGAGGAAGATGCCACTTGGATGACTGAAGGAATGTTGCAAAAGATAGGCAGATCAGTGGAAGATCTCATGGACAGGAGCCCATTAAGAAAATTACCCTCAGGAGTCTAATGCAGGGGCATTAGACACTAGCCAGCAATGTAGGAGGTTTTGTCCACATGTTGTGGCTCGGAGGGTTCGAAATCACTTGAATTGTAACAGCTAGGTGTCAATACCCCAGCTGACTGTATTATTTAGCTTAGTTAGAGTTAGTGGAAGTCAAATAGCTCAGTTAGTCTATCTGTCATATTTCAGTTAGTTGAATTATTTTAATTAGGCTGTTGATTTTCCAAAAAACGGTCCTCGCAAAGGAACCGAACAGAAAAATATTCATGTATATAAATGTAATCCCTTGGATGTGTATAAAAAAAAGGGAAGAGGAGAGATTTCTGCAATAAAACTTTGTGTGTTAACAATTGTTTCCAGTTAAATGATTTCAATGCTCATTGGCCATCGAATTGTCTCAAATTGTTATTAATGAAGAAATTGTTTGATTGAGAAACGATTGTACACTGGTTCGGTGTGAAATCGTTGAGAATGGTGATTGTATAATTCCGCATTATCTATCTATTGTTCCCGTGAATTGGTTGGATAAACCCTGCGAGTTAAATTTCACCATAGTCCTCTGTCTGTATCTTTATTATGGAATTCCCCATTGTATAATCGTAACGAATTCAATTGAACGAACCCGAGCCATAGACCGGAGTTAAGGCATATGAAGAGCATCCCAACCCCGACTCAAATTTGGTTGATCATTGTAGAAAAACCACGAGTGGATTCCCAAAGGCGGATTGCCCATATCACACTACTTTTGCGGAGAAGGCGGTATTTTCTGAATTGAAGCGATTCCATAGAACCTTCGACACGTGGCATCGGACGGGAGTACAAAACCGCCTTTCCATATTCTCATCGCACGTTAACGGTCGTACTAGGAGGTGGAGCGATATCGTCGAGTGCCGTCGATTTGGCGCAGAGTCATCAGATGATGGTTGTCTACTAGAGATGCGCGAGGTTTAAACATGGTACGGTGAGTACGTTGATTGGGCGATTGAACGTAGACGCGGGGCCCAGAGCCAAGGTTTAAATAAAATTTATTTATCCAAAAAGGCATGTGTATTAATATAAAATCTCAAGGGTTATAACCTTAGCCCAAGGCTTGGAGACAATTATGTAAGTCGAACATATAAGTGAAAAGGTCGTGAATATATGTTTATTTATCAATTTCTCTGAAATTGAAAAATAAAACCCAAGGAAAGGAAAGAAGACCACGTGGGGAAATAAACAGAGGAGTTCAGAAAGGGAAATGCTGACAGAGCCACGCAACAGGAGTTGACCAGCTCTCCGTGGGGCTGACTTTCAGTTTTGTTGCGTCAATTACCATTGTTTTAAGCCATCATTGCAGCAAGTAGAGGGTAAACATGTCACTTATGGCGAGCCTTCAAGTTCAAATAATTTTCAAAACAAGAATTGTGATGAAAGTCTGAAAAGGAAAGTTGTTTCCTCTACTAGTTCATCGTCTTTCGAAGACAAAAAGGATGGACATTCCATGCAGAAAAAGAGGTATAATCATTCACATGATCAATTTGATTATGTTTCAGCAAAGAATTATCATTTTTCTTGTTCAAATGAAAGAAAATTTTGTTTCACATTTTGTGGTGGAGTTAACCATGTTGCTTCAAGATGTTGGTTGAAAAAGAAAGCACACAGGAAGCAGAAAAGGGAAAGAAATCTTTCTCAGAAATTGCTTAAAAGTTGCACATTTTGTCAAAGGAAGGGACATGATGTCTCTCATTGTTGGACCTTGCATACAACTCATCGTCCAAAGCATATGCAGCTAAGGGACAAATAGTTTGGCATAGTGGATCTATGGAGTCCATTATCGATGTGGAAATGGAAGATTCACATGAAGAATTGTGGTTGCAGCAAAATACACCATGAAATTGGCTTGAAGTGGATTAACTTCTTAATGCAGTAAGTCATTACTCATTTTGCACATGCAAAATTCAGATTTGGTATGCATGTAAAAGTTTCAGTAGAAGTAATTTCTTTGTTGTTGCAAAGTTTCGCCATGGAGGTGTAGAAGATGAGTAGGATACTCACTTATATTGCAGCAATTTCTTTTGGTTCAGCTCTTAGTCACCCACATGTTTTTGGGATGATGTACTTGTTGGTATTTGAAAAGAAGAGTTGAAGTTGCACATGTACATAGAGGTGTATGTGTAATTAGCGAACTGTATATAGTTCATTGTACATGATACATACACATGTGTTTGTCAAGATGTATCATGTTTTTTGTCGACTTGTGTCGATTGTGTTACATATGATTATCGACTTGTGTCGATTGTGTCACACCTGTTTATCGACTTGTGTTGATTGTGTCATAACATGTTTATCGACTTGTGTCAGTTGTGTGCACACTTATTACATATTTTGTATGTCATTTGCATAGCACATTTCGTTGTCAACTGGTTGTTGATGTCGTATGTTGCACAAGATGCTTTTGGTGTCGATTGGTGCATGGAACGAAGTGTCGGTGCAGAGCAGTGAAATATTCCATGAGATGGAAAGGCATGCAAGCAAAGATGGCACAAATTCAGTAAATTTCATTGTTGTTTTCAGATTGATAGATTGGTAAAACTTGGTCGGTATTCGACACAAGTACATGGCTCTTTCAGCAAAAATTCGCCATGTAAACAGTTGGCAAGTCAGGGAAATTTTTGCAAGAACCTTGTATTCCATTTTAGGACACGATGTTCAGATTACTTCTGCAATTTTCTTGCCAGTAATTTTCTGAGTGAGTGCAAGAAAAGCAACTCTTGACAGGAGGATCAGCATTAGTGAAGGGAAGAGTGAATTTCTTTCAAGTTTGGGTTCAATTTCATTTGCTATGCAAAGCAAATTTTTGAAGGGCCGAAGAGAAGAGGATGTTTATTCTCTCATTTTCTATACTACAGTTCAGTTTTTTCATTTCAGTGAGCTTTTGGGGTCCAAAAGCCTCTCATTTGGGAGGTGTGATAAGGAGCTCAAGTCAAAGCTATGGAAAAAGCTCAAAATTGAAAGTGCTCAAAATCACTTGGAACCTAAGCGATCGGATAGGCCTCATCGATACGATCCTGTAGCCAAGAACGGCACTCAAATCCGACACTGTATGTGAAAGTTATGCAACTTTGAAGTTTTCAGTAAACTGCAAAAAGACTAGTTTGACCAGGTTTGACTTTCAATTTGAAAAATTAAAAAAAAAGAATATTCCTCAAAATATTCCACCTAGTCCAATCGTTTTGTGACACATGGCATACGGAGATTGGATGTAAGTTTGACTTTTTGATCAATTATGGGTTGCCACATGGAAGGCCCGGAGGGCACCACGTGGCCCCCTGCTCGGTGAAATTGGCGTTCAAATTTTTTTGGCAGTCTACGAGTTTGAACCTGAGACCTCTCCCCCGCCGAACAAAGCGCTTTATTGTTGCACCATACGAGTAGTTCTTAATATATATGGTGTGCAAATATTATTTAAGGTTTGTATTTGAATACGTCGGAGGGAAAAGGGGCTAGCCTAGAGATCATATGATCTTGCGCCATAACCTTGATCCTAAAACTTTAAACTGCTGGTTGAAAACAATGAAACGGTTAGAAAACCGTGTTATGTGGCCAGGTCAACATCCACATTAAATTGCAAGGTGGGCGGATGGTTTATAAGACCGGTTTATGCGATGGTTTATGTGGCGGGTTTGTTAGTCATGTGACCGCCCATTCCCCATAATTAAAATTAAATACTAGTGGCTCCGCTAATTTTGGAGTGCGCCCATCATATTAGGCGGCTTACCAAAGTTAACTCCAGTTTACTACAGTTAGCCCACTTTTAGTGGGATTTTTACCTAACATTGGGAAAACACTGTTTGGATCATAACTTTGGATAGGGAGAACGTTTCTGGGCGAAATGTTTTTGATTTCATATCTTCTCAGCATTCTGAAGCCAATGGTATGGGTTTCAGAGCCATTGAAGCTGATCTTTAGCCTGTTTAGCTTCGGAGAAGCTTTTTGAGCCACTAGGGCCATTTTGGGTTTTGAGCTGTGTTGAGTTGTGGTTAACCATTTTAGGTGAACCAAAAGTCATTATTGACTATTTTCAGCCTTTTAGAACCATTCAAACAGGTTTCAGTTCTGTTTGAAGACTTTCAGAGGCCGAAATCCTTCAGGAGAGCTTTCAGGGCCACTAGGGCCATATTGGGTTTTGAGTTGTTTTGTGTTGTGGTTATCTGTTTAAGGTGAACCAAAGATCTATTTAAGATAATTTAGACCTTCTGAAGCCATTGGAAGAGGTTTTAGAGGCATTTGAGGACTTCTACAACCCGAAAAGTAGATGATAAGTTCAGAGAGCCAACAGGGCCTTATTGAAGAAATCACTGTTTATGGTAATTCTTCACTGTTTTGTGATTTTGGAAAGGCATTCTTAGATTTTTCATACCTTTTGAATCAATATTTGCATTCAAATTTGTCTATTGAGACACTCTTTAACTTGTATTAGCATTTGAAATCATTTTAATACAAGGGGACAAGCTCATTTTAGGAGGCTTGATCCAGCAGACGTAGCCCAAGAGGGGTGAACTGCTCATCAAACATCTATGTCATGTTATGCTGAAGTTATCTTGCTGAACAATTCTAATTTAATATGTTAAACAACAAATTAAAATAACTTACCTTGACACATAAACTCTTATAAAGCTACCAAAAACACTCTATTTCAATTACAAGACATAAATAACAGTTTGCATATATATTTTATGGAAAATGACTATCTTGAACAACAAATATAAGTCATTTCATTTTCATATTATGAGTGTTAACTTCTACAAGTTAGATAGACAGAGTTTGTAAATGGCCAGGTAGCCTCTAGATCTCATCCTTTCTTTAAAGGTGTCTGAAAACGGAAGTACTTGAAAAAGGGTGCAAGGTATCCATTTCCATTTTAATTAAATGTGTGCAAAAACTCCAAGTCTGGATGATTAAACAACTACTTAGAACTATTCCAGAGATTGACTGTAGGGGAATTTACTGGATATGTCACCTTTAAAGAAAGGATGAGATCCAGAGGCTATTTGGCCCTTTACAGACTCTGTCTATAGAAATTGTAGAAGTTAACACTCATAATATGAAAATGAAATGACTTATATTTGCTGTTCAAGATAGTCATTTTCCATAAAATATATATGCAAACTGTTATTTATGTCTTGTAATTGAAATAGACTGTTTTTGGTAGTTGTATAAGAGTTTATGTGTCAAGGTAAGTTATTTTGATTTTATGTTTAACATATTAAATCAAAATTTTTTAGCAAGATAACTTCAGCATAACATGACACAGATGTTTGATGAGAAATTCAACCTTCCTGGGCTACGTCTGCTGGATCAAGCCTCCCAAAATGAGCTTATCCCCTTGTATTAAAATGATTTCAAATGCTAATACAAGTTAAAGAGTGTCTCAGTAGACAAATATGAATGCAAATACTGATTTAGAAGGTATGAAAAAGATAAGAATTCCTTTCCAAATTCACAAAACAGTGAATAATTACCATAAACAGTGATTTCTTCAATAAGGCCCTGTTGGCTCTCTGAACTTCTCTGCTACTTTTCGGGATGTAGAAGTCCTTAAATGCCTCTGAAACCTCTTCCAATGGTTTCAAAAGTTCTAAATTATCTGAAATAGGTCTTTGGTTCACCTCAAACAGATAACCATAACACAAAACAACTCAAAACCCAATATGGCCCTGGTGGCCCTGAAAGATCTCCTGAAGGATTTCGGCCTCTGAAAGTCTTCAAATAGAACTAAAACATGTTCCAATGGTTCTGAAAGGCTGAAAATAGTCAAGAATGACTTTTTGTTCACCTAAAATGGTTAACCATAGCTCAACACAGCTCAAAACCCAAAATGGCCTTAGTGGCTCAAAAAGTTTCTCCGAAGCTAAACAAGCTGAAGATCAGCTCCAATGGCTCTGAAACCTGTACCATTGGCTTCAGAATGCTGAGAAGATAGGAAATCAAATACAATTTTTCCCAGAAAGGATCTCCCTATCCAAAGTTATGATCCAAACAATATTTTCCCAATGTTAGGTAAAAATCCCACTAAAAGTGGGCTAACTGTAGTAAACTGGAGTTAACTTTGGTAATGCCGCCTAATATGGTGGGCACGCTCCAAAATTGGCGGAGCCACTAGTATTTAAGTTTAATGCTGGGCAATGGGCGGTCACATGACTAACAAATCCGCTGCATAAACCGGTCTTATAAACCATCCGCTCACCTTGCAATTTAATGTGGATGTTGACCTGGCCACATAACACGGTTTTCTAATCGTTTCATTGTTGTCAATCGACAGTTTAAAGTCTTAAGACCAATTTTATGGTGCAAGATGATATGATCTTCGTGCTAGCCCCTTTTCCCTTCGGCGTATTCAAATACAAACCTTAAATAATATTTGCGCACCATATATATTAAGAACTACTCGTATGGTGCAACGGTAAAGCGCTTTGTCCGGCGGTGAAGAGGTCTCGGGTTCAAACCCATAGACTTCAAAAAAAATTTGAATGCCAATTTCACCGACCAGGGGGCCATGTGGTGCCCTCCTGGCCTGCCACGTGGCATCCCATAATTGGTCAAAAAATATGAAAAGTCAAACTTACATCCAATCTCCGTACCGTGTCACAAAACAAATGGACTAGGTGAAATATTCTTAGGAAGTTAGCGACATTTACTGGATATGTGAAATTTGTTTTAAGGATGATTGCCATTGTTTTAAGCCATCATTTCAGCAATTAGATGGTAAACATGTCGCTTATGGTGAGCCTTCAAGTTCAAATAGTTTTCAAGACAAGAATTGTGATGAAATTCTGAAAAGGAAAGTTGTTTCCTCTACTAGTTCATCGTCTTTTGAAGACAAAAAGGATGGACATTCCATGTAGCAAAAGATGTATAATCATTCACATGATCAATTTGATTATGTTTCAGCAACGAATGATCATTTTTCTTGTTCAAATGAAAGAAAATTTTGTTGCACATTTTGTGGTGGAGTTAACCATGTTGCTTCAAGATGCTGGTTGAAAAAGAAAGCACACAGGAAGCAGAAAAGGGAAAGAAAGCTTTCTCAGAAAGTGCTTAAGAGTTGCACATTTTGTCAAAGGAAGGGACATGATGTCTCTCATTGTTGGACTTTGCATCCAACAAATCGTCCAAAGCACGTGCAGCTAAGGGACAAACAGTTTGGTGCAAGTTGATCTATGGAGTCCATTATCGATGTGGAAATGGAAGATTCACATGATGAATTGTGGTTGCAACAAAAGACACCATAGAGTTGGCTTGGTAGGAAATGAATTAACTTCCTAATGCAGTAAGTCATCTTCATTATGTACATGCAAATTTCAGATTGGTATGCATGTAAAAGTTTCAGTTTAAGGAATTTCTTTGTTGTTGCAAAGTTTCGCCATGGAGGTGTAGAAGATGATTAGGATAATCACTTATATTGCAACAATTTCTTTTGGTTCAGCTCTTAGTCACCCACATTTTTTTTGGGATGTTGTACTTGTTGGTATTTGAAAAGAAGAGTTGAATTTGCACATGTACATAGAGGTTGTATGTTTAATTAGCGAATTGTATATAGTTCATTGTAAATGATACATACACATGTGTTTGTGAAGATATATCTTGTTGTTTGTCGACTTGTGTCGATTGTGTTACACATGATTATCGACTTGTGTCGATTGTGTCATAACATGTTTATCGACTTGTGTTGGTTGTGTGCACAAGATGCCTTTGGTGTCGATTGGTGTAGGGAACAAAGTGTCGGTGCAGAGCAGTGCAAGATTCCATGAGATGGAAAGGCATGCAAGCAAAGAGGGCACAAATTCAGCAAATGTCATTGTTGTTTTCAGATTGACATATTGGTAAAACTTGGTTGGGATTCGGCACAAGTACATGGCTCTTTCAACAAAAATTTTCCATGTGAATAGTTGGCAAGTCAGGGAAATTTTTGCAAGAAACTTGTAGTCCATTTTAGGACATGATGTTCATATTACTTCAGCAATTTTCTCGCCAGTAATTTGCTGAGTGAGTGCAAGAAAAGAAGCTCTTCATAGGAGGATCAGTATCAGTGAAGGGAAGAGTGAATTTCTTTCTAGTTTGGGTTCAATTTCATTTTCCATGCAAAGAAAATTTTTGAAGGACTGAAGAGAAGAGGATGTTTATTCTCTCATTTTCTATACTACAGTTCAGTTCTTCATTTCAGTGAGCTTTTGGGGTCCAAAAGCCTCTCATTTGGGAGGTGTGATAAGGAGCTCAAGTCAGAGCTATGGAAAAAGCTCAAAATTGAAAGTGCTCAAAATCACTTGGAACCTAAGCGACCGGATAGGCCTCGTCGATACGATCCTGTAGCCGAGAATGACACTCAAATCCGACACTGTATGTGAAAGTTATGCAGCTTTGAAGTTTTCAGTAAACTGCAAAAAGACCACTTTGACCAGGTTTAACTTTCAATTTGAAAAATTAAAAAAGGAATATTCCTAGAATATTCCTCAAAATATTTCCTGGAATATTCCTCGAAATATTCCACCTGGTCCAATTGTTTTGTGACACGTGGCATACGAAGATTGGATGTAAGTTTGAATTTTCATATTTTTTAACCAATTATGGGCTGCCATGTGGCAGGCCCGAAGGGCACCACGTGGCCCCCTGATTGGTGAAATTAGAGTTCAAAATTTTTTGGCAGTCTACGGGTTTGAACCCGAGACCTCTTCCCCGCCAGACAAAGCGCTTTACCGTTGCACCATATGAGTAGTTCTTAATATATATGGTGCGCAAATATTATTTAAGGTTTGTATTTGAATATGCCAGAGGGAAAAGGGGCTAGCCCGGAGATCATATGATCCTGCGCCATAACCTTGGTCTTAAGACTTTAAACCGCCGATTGACAACAGTGAAACGGTTAGAAAACCATGTTATGTGGCCAGGTCAACATCCACATTAAATTGCAAGGTGGGAGGATGGTTCAATATAAGACTGGTTTATGTGGCGGGTCTGTTAGTCATGTGACCGCCCATTCCCCAGCACTAAAATTAACTACTAGTGACTCCGCCAATTTTGGAGCGCGCCCACCAGATTAGGCAGCATTACCAAAGTTAACTCCAGTTTACTATAGTTAGCCCACTTTTAGTGGGATTTTTACCTAACATAAGGAAAATACTGTTTGGATCATAACTTTAGATAGGGAGATCCTTTCTGAGCGATTTTTTTTTGATTTCGTATCTTCTCAGCATTCTGAAGC
This sequence comes from Pinus albicaulis, assembly GCA_034641835.2. NCBI lineage: Eukaryota > Viridiplantae > Streptophyta > Pinopsida > Pinales > Pinaceae > Pinus > Pinus albicaulis. The sequence continues at coordinate 465,926,065 of CM076569.1, forward strand.
CAATGGTATAGGTTTCGGAGCCATTGGAGCTGAGCTTCATCCTATTTAGCTTCAGAGAAGCTTTTTTAGCCATTAGGGCCATTTTGCGTTTTGAGCTGTGTTGAGCGGTGGTTAACCATTTTAGGTGAACCAAAAGTCATTCTTGACTATTTTCAGCCTTTCAAAACCATTGGAACAGGTTTTATTTCTGTTTGAATACTTTCAAAGGCCAAAATCTTTCAAGAGAGCTTTCAGGGCCACTAGGGCCGTATTGGGTTTTGAGTTGTTTTGTGTTGTGGTTATTTGTTTGAGGTGAACCAAAGATCTATTTCAAATAATTTCGACCTTTTGAAGCCATTGGAAGAGGTTTCAGAGGAATTTGAGGACTTCTACAGCTTGAAAATTAGCAGAGAAGTTCAGAGAGCCAGTAGGGCCTTATTGAAGAAATAAATGTTTATGGTAATTCTTCATTGTTTTGTGAATTTGGAAAGACATTCCTAGCTTTTTCATACCTTATGAATTAGTATTTGCATTCAGATTTGTATATTGAGACACTCTTTAACTTGTGTTAGCATTTGAAAGCATTTTAATACAAGGGGACAAGCTCATTTTGGGAGGCTTGATCTAACAGACGTAGCCCAGGAGGGGTGAACTGCTCATCAAACATCTGTGTCATGTTATGCTGAAGTTATCTTGCTAAACAATTCTGATTTAATATGTTAAACAACAAATTAAAATAACTTACTTTGACACATAAACTCTTATACAGTTACCAAAAACACTCTATTTCAATTACAAGACATAAATAATAGTTTGCATATATATTTTATGGAAAATGACTATCTTGAATAGCAAATATAAGTCATTTCATTTTCATATTATGAGTGTTAACTTCTACAAGTTCTATAGACAGAGTCTGTAAAGGGCTAGGTAGCCTCTGGATCTCATCCTTTCTTTAAAGGTGACATATCCAGTAAATGCCCCTACAGTAAATCTCTCGAATAGTTCTAAGTAGTTGTTTAATCAACCAGACTAGTAGATAATATCCATTTCCATTGTTATCACTTCGGAATACCAAAAATGCATTCAATGACTGTAGATATTTCTTGCAAAGTGGGTGTAAAACTTTTGCATTCCTCGTGAACAAAATCTTCACAAGCGTAATGAACATGAAATGAAAGTCCTTCTTGGAACACCTTCATGTTCCTCCTTGTATTTATAGCTTTCTCCATCATGTTGTCCATAACCAAGACTCAAATACTTAGGCCTTTTCCTCAATAACAATTGGCTCAACTATGCCTTGTGCATGTTTGCCTAATCGTTTACCTTCATAGCCCATTTTAATCAATAATTTGGACTTTATTCCTCTAGTGTGTCTTTCGAAAGAACCTACACATTCATTTTTAGAGAAAATTGAAGATAATCTTGAATTTCTTACCTATTTTTCAAGCTTATACATGGCTAAGGTTTCCTTGGAATCATGGAGCCGAGTCTCTATCTCATGCATCCTTTCAAGGTTCTCATTTGCAATATGGAGTTGAGTCTCCATCTCTTGCATCTTTTAAAGAAGTACTTGCTTCTCCTCCTTCATGGAAATCAACTATTCTTGAAGTAGTTTTCTCTTCCTCCTATCTTCATACTTCTCTTGCATCATATCTATCATGATGTAGAGTTTCTGCAACATCTCTTTATCGAATATTTTTTCTAAGATTGACTAGAAGCATCACTAAGTGAAGTTGTCATCACATATGAAATGCATACAAAGCTTCTTTGCTGTGATTTGAGAATATGAAGTTTCAATCTTGTCCTTCTTTACACAAACTTGGCAAATTGTTAAATTCTCCTTGCACAAATTTAACAACCAATTGCTATAGAAGAATTAGCTAACATTGGATAAAATGAGTTAAACTTTTTCTCTGATACTAACTTGATCTGAATTTTGGAAAACTTGTTACTGTTATGCAAGCTCTCTCATCAGTATTAAAAATGTGTTTAAGGATCGACTCAATTATCCATTTGGGAAGGGATTAATGTGTCAAGTTTCATGTGTCTTTAATGATCAAATTATGAGTTAATTAAAAATAAAAAATTAACGTACAACAAATAACTCACAACCATCACATAACACAATGGATGATAATGGAGTTCACCCCTCCTGGGCTACATCTCCACGGACATGCTTTAACTAACTAGGCCCTCTTGGGATTATGAGTAAAATGTCTGATTCCAAGAACCAATATTTCTTCAATGGTTTTGTTGATTGTTACATTGGTTTCAGAACACTTAAATACCCCAAAAATTACTATTCAATCTTTGAATTTGGTTACCAGTTTTTCTAGGCTTGACCTCCAATCCTGGTGGCCATAGGCTTGTTTAATCAAAAGTGACAAAACACCTTCAGATTTACTCCAATGCCTCTTCAAAATGTGTCATTGTGTTCGGAGCATCAAATACATCAAAATTGACTATTCATTCACTCCATTTGGCTTTCAGCTGATTTGGGCATGACATTCCCTCTTGGTGGTCCTAAGCTTCAAAAATTTTCAAGTGACCAAAAAAACCTGTAGATTTATTCCATTGCCTCTGCAAAATATTCCAATGGATTCAGAGCATGCCAATCTGTTAGGAATGACTATCCTTGAGCAAAAATTGGTCAAAAATTGACCAAGATAGGCCTCATAAAAATTTTCCCTAGATTTTTCCTCTGAATCTGGAAAACTGCCAGTTAGCTCCACCAATTCGGGAAGTGACGCTAAATTTGGGAAATCTTCCGAAATTCTATCAAGTACTAATTGAATATTAATTAATGCTAACTTCACTTAATGGTGTGATAAGTGCGCACTAATCCACACTTAACTACAATAATGAGTTCCAACACCAGTAAAAATAAGAAAATAAATGACCATTCTTTTACCTCCATGGTTCCAAATTCCAAATCTCGAAGAATGCATTCACCATCTCATTCTCTTCTTGGCGACAACACATAAAATGGTCTACAATGGCTGGAAACTCTTTGTCATAAAACCATTTCAATGACGCTTCTTTCAATTGCACATCATCATCATGAATCATCTTGACCCGCATCAATTATGGAATCTTCTTTTCCATTCTTGACATTCTCTTCTTCCACCTTCAAATGTTGTGGATGACTTGCTGGATACAAAGTCTAACATTTGTCTACAAGATGACCTTGCTTATGGAAATGAGTGCAAAACAATTTCCTCTTCTTTTCAACATGGTTTGCTTTGTCTTTGGCTTTCTGCCTCCTTTGCTTTAAAAGTTTCCTATGCATGGATATCTTCTTCCAACATCTTGAAACATTATGGTTATTCAAACCACAAAAGGAACATGCAAAATTTCTCCAAATCTTATGTGAGAAATTTCCATGTTTATCGTAATCAAAAGCAACTTGATTAAAAACAGATTTATACCTTGAACATTCACCTTTGTCGCCTTTTTGAGGAGGTTAAATAATTTGTTCTGGGCAATATTCCCACGAATGTTGCTAATTAATTAAAGCTAGATTAATTCATATCTGGGCAAATAATTTGATAAGTTAGCCAATATTATTTTTGTTTTGGGAAAATAATCGTCAAGTTTTTACACATGCTTATGCTTGACTTGAAGAGGCAGTGGTTTGAAGAGGCATGTTTTGTCAACTTGTGTGTGGTCGATGCGTTTTGACACCAAGATGTGAGAGTAGATGGCGATGTTCACATGATGTGAAATTAGTTGTTTTGAAGGAGCAAGAGGATATGTCGTCAAGTTATGTTTCTTGCATGATGTGTTTGTTGTGACAAGATGTCAAAAATAATTTATAGCCATTGTAGACCATTTTATGTGTTGACGCCAAGAAGAGAAGGAGATGGAAAATGCGTTCTTCCAGATGTGGAATTTGGAACCATGGAGGTAAAAGAAAGGTCATTTCTTTTCTTATTTTCACTGATGTTGGAAGCTATTTGTTGTAGTTCACTCATTGTGCAAAGGAGGAACATGATTCTCAGTGGGAAGGCACCGAGGAATCGATTCCTTACAACAAAAGTGTTATACCAGCAAGCAGCCAACAAGTGTTGGATTGGGTTAGCAGCAAAAGGAGAACAATGGTTGAAGAGACAAACCAGCTTTTGTGGGTCCAAAAGCATGTCAGTGGGAAGGGTTGATCAGAATTTGGATCAGGGGAAAAAATTAGCTCACAAATAAAAGTGCTCAGAATTGCACCAAACTAGAACGACAGCGGCCGACCCGTCACAAGAAATCCAATGCAACTCGTTTCGTCGAAAACTGAGTTCGGATGAGGAAGTTATGGTCTGATAATCACCTTTCATAACATACAAAATTTATAAAAAAATATTGTAGAACATGTACAATTGATGACATGGCATTCCATTTAGCATGCATAAAATCTAATTTAGTTTATGTCCAATGGGATTGTGACAAGTGTCACAATTAGATTCTCCAGTTTGGTTTGTGAAGGTAAAAATTGCCTAATTTCCTCCAAGTTTGAATGTGGGTTCATGATTTTTATGTGGGAATTTTTTTTTTTAATATATTAAAGTTGGATTAATTTATTATATATATAATTAATATTTTATATGGTTTTAAAAAATCATATGTTATATTAATATATTTTTATATATAAATATTAATTTCAAACTTTATATATTATTAATATTTTAATTCCATATATATATCATTTTAAATAAACCCAAAGTCATAGTTTGATTAACATTGGCATTAATTAAAGGTTGGTGGAAGCGAATTAAAATTTGGAGGTCTCATACAATTCAATGGTGTTATATTACGATGGGAAAAAACACGCATATATGGGATGAGGTCAGGGTTCGACCCCGTGACCTCCCCCTCTCCACTATCGCCTCCTACCGTTGCACCATAGCTGCGTCACTTGTAAAGCAATGCAACCAACATTAACTTGAATGGTATGCGAATTTCGGAGGGCGGAGGAAGGAGTGGGCCAGCCCTCCTCCTTCATGCGACCACACCATAAAATCAGGGCTTAAGTGCTCAACTAAGTGCGGATTATTGCGCACTTAATGCACCAATTAAGTGCAATTATCCTTAATTAAATTCAGTTTTAAGTTGGCGAGATTTTTGGCAATATCTCCAGATCCGGCGCCACTTACAAATTTGTTGGAGTTAATTGGCAGTTTTCCAAATTTAGATGCAGAATCTAGGGAAAACTTTAATGATGCTTATCTTGGTCAATTTTCAACAAATTTTTGTTCAAGAATAGTCATTTTTTTCCAATTGGCATGTTGGGAATCCATTGGAACAATTTTCAGAGGCAGAGGAGCTAATCTACATGTGTTTTTGGTCACTTGAAGAATTTTGAAGCTTAGCGCTGCCAGTAGGGAAGGCCATGCCTAGATCAGCTGAAGGCCAAATGGAGTGAATGAATACTCATTTCTTGATGTATTAGATGCTTTTAACAAAGTGGTATAGTTTATAGAGGTGTTGGAGCACGTATGAAGATGATTTTGTCACTTTGGAGATTAAACAAGCCCATGGCCACCGCGATTGGACGTCAAGCCTAGAGGAGCTGGTAATGAAATTCAGAGGTTTAATAGTCATTTTTATGGTATTTGAGTGTTCTGAAGCAAATGGAACAATTAGAAAATTCATTGGAGCAATACTGGTGCTTGTAATCAGACATTTTACTCATAATCCCGAGAGGACCTAACTAGTTAAAGCAGGGCCATGGAGATGTAGCCCAGGAGGGGTGAATTCAATAATTGCCTATTGTGTTATGTGATTGTTGTGAGTTATATTTCTGCATTTCATTTGTTGTATATGAGTTTTTAAAAGTCAATTAACTCATAATTTTATCATCAAAAACACATGAAACTTGACACTTTAACCCATTCACAAATGGTTAACATGAGACGATCCTTAAACACATTTTTAATACTGATGAAGGAGATTTCATAGCAATAACAAGTTTTCCCATATTCGGATCAAGCCGGTATCATAAAACTTGATCTTAATATGTGAAAACTTTTTATTGCTATGCAAGCTCACTCATCTGTATTAAAAATGTGTTTAAGGATCGGCTCAATTAACCATTTGTGAAGGGGTTTATGTGTGTAGTTTCATGTGTTTTTTAGGATAAAATTATGAGTTAATTAACAATTAAAAACTCATGAACAACAAATTAAATGCATAAATATAACTCATAACAATCACATTACACAATGGATGATGATAGAGTTCACCTCTCCTGGGCTATATATCAATGGACATGCTTTAACTAGCTAGGCCCTCTTGGGATTACGAGTAAATTATCTAATTACAAGCACCAATATTGATCCAATGGTTTTTTTGCATCTTCCATTGGTTCCAGAAGACTCAAATGCCCCAAAAATGATTATTTAATCTCCGAATTTGGTTATGAGCTTCTCTAGGCTTGACCTCCAATCTCGGTGGCCACGGGCTTGTTTAATCTTCAAACTGACAAAAATACCTTCATATGTAATCCAACGCCTCTGAAAAATGTACCATTATGTTTGGAGCATCAAATAAATAAAAAATTGACTATTCCTTCACTCCATCTGGCCTTCATTTGATTTGGGCATGGCCTTCCCTCCTAGTGGCCCTGGCTTCAAAATGATTCAAGTGACCAAAAACACATGTATATTTTCTCCATTGCCTCTGCAAGCTATTCCAATGGATTGGCATAGGAATGACTATCTTTGAGCAAAAATTGGTATAAAATTGACCAAAATAGACCTCATTAAATTTTTCCCTAGATTCTGCCTCTAAATCTGGAAAACGGCTAGTTAGCTCTAGCAAATCTAGAAGTGGCGCTAAATTTGGGGAATCCGTTGAAATTCTGTGAACTTCTAACTGAAGATTAATTAATGATAATTGCACTTAATGGTGTGATAAGTGCACACTAATCCGCACTTAACTGGGCATTGGTGTGAGGTCTTATGGTAGGGTCACATGAGGAGGAGGGTTGGCTCGCTTCGTTCCTTTGCCCTCAGATCCGCATAACCTTTCAAATACAATTTCTCCGCCTTCTGTTTCAATAACTCAGGCTGTGGCACAAAGGTAGAAGGTGGTAGTGGAATGGGGGAGGTCACGTGGTTGAACCTTGACCTCGTCCCTTCACATGCATTTTTGCAACGCAAACTTTGCAAATAGTTTCCGGAAAATATTTCGATCGGACTTTGCCACCATATTAAACTACAGACTTTGCAAATCGTATTAACTTACGCCCTCCGATTAATATGCCATCAGATTTAATACTCTCCCACCATAGTGTTTGGAATTAAATACAATAAGGTTTGGTATAAAATGTATGCCCATTGAAATATAAATATTCCCGTGCTCCTTAACATTTGAACGGTTATGGTTCAACATTAAAATATATGCCATAAGGTTTGACTTTGCCATATAAAATAAACTTTGGGGTTTTATTTGTTATATGGAATTTATATGTGGAATATTTAATAATAATTAAAGTTAATAATAAATATAATAACATAATATAATATATGATTAAATAAAACCATATATATATATATATATATTAACCAACTTTAATACATTTAAAAAAATAATTTCGAGCACATAGAATTTCATGAATCCACATTCAACTTTGGAGGACATTGAGCAATTTTTACATTCACAAACCAAATTGACGAATCCAATTGTGATACTTGTCAATCCCATTGCACAAAAACTAAAGAAGATTCTTTGCATGTTGATTGCATTGCCATGTCATTAGCTGTATCTGTTCTGCAATATTTTGCTCTTTAATTTTTTTTGTTTTGAACGATGATCAACAAACCATAACTCCTTCATTCGAACTTGGTTTTCAACGAAACGAGTTGCGTTGGATTCCTTGCCTGGATCAGGTGCAAAAATTAGCTCAAAAATGAAAGTGCTTAGAATTACACCAAACCAGATCGACAACAATCGACCCGTCGCAAGGAATCTAACGCAACTCATTTCGTCAAAAACCGAGTTCAGATGAGGAAGTTATGGTCTGTTGATCGTCGTTTATAACAGGGAAATTTTAAAAAAATATTGCAGAACAGTTACAGTTGATGACATGGCAGTCCAGTCATCATGCAAAAAATATTCTTCAGTTTATGTCTAATGGGACTGTAACAAGTGTCACAATTGAGTTCGCTAGTTTGGTTTGTGAAGGTAAAAATTGTCAAATGTTCTCCAAGGTTGAATGTGGGTTCTTGATTTTTATGTGAGATATTTTTTTTTTAATATATTAAAGTTGCATTAATATATTATATATATAATTAACATTTTATATGGTTTTAAAAAATCATATATTATATCAATATATTTATATATATAAATAATATTAATTTCAAACTTTATATATTATTACTATTTTAATTCCACATATATATAGATATAACATTTTAAATAAATCCAAAGTCATAGTTTGATTAACGTTGACATTATTCCATGGTGTATTAACATATATGGTGGAATGTATTAAACATATGGTTGAACCATAGTCTTAATACATTATGGTGGCATATCATGGTGGAGCGTATGCGAATTTACAAAGTTTGTTGAAATATTATGGCAAGGTCACAATCATATAGTTATATTTGGAGTGCATTAATTAAAGGTTGGTGGAAGCAAATTAAAATTTGGAGCTTTCATACATTTCAATGGTGTCATATTACGATGGTAAAATACACGCATATATGGGGCAAGGTCGGGCTTTGACCTCATGACCTCTCCCTCTCCACTACCGCCTCCTACCGTTGCACCACAACCACGTCACTTATAAAAAAAATGCAACCAACATTTACTTTAACAATATGCGGATTTCAGAGGGCGGAGGAAGGAGCAGGCCAACCCTCCTCCTTCATGCAACCACACTATAAAACAAGGTCTTAAGCACCCAGGTAAGTGCGGATTAGTGTGCACTTAATGCACTATTTAAGCATGGCTATCTTTAATTAACTTCAATTTTAAGTTGGTGGGATTTTGGCAATATCTACAAATCTGATGCCACTTTCAAATTTTTTGGAGTTAACTTGCAGTTTTCCAGATTTAGAGGCAGAAACTAGGGAAAACTTTAATGAGGCCTATATTGGTCAGTTTTCGACCAAGTTTTTCTAGAGTATAGTCATTCTTGGTAGATTGGAATGCTCTAAATCCATTGGAACAACTTGCAGAGGTAATGGAGAAAATATACAAGTGTTTTTGGTCACTTGCAGATTGGAATGCTTTGAATCCATTGGGACAACTTGCAGAGGCAATGGAGAAAATCTACAGGTGTTTTTGGTCACTTGAAGAATTTTGAAGCCTAGGGCCACCAAGAGGGAAGGCCATGCCCAGATCAGCTGAAGGCCAAATGGAGTGAATGAACAGTCAATTTTTTATTTTTTGATGCTCTAAACATAGTGGTACAGTTTGAAGAGGTGTTGGAGCACATATGAAGGTGATTTTGTCACTTTGGAGATTAAACAAGCCTATGGCCATCGAGATTGGAGGTCAAGCTCAGAGAAGCTGGTAACCAAATTCAAAGATTGAATAGTCATTTTTGGGGTATTTGAGTGTTCGAAAACCAATGGAACAATTAGCAAAACCATTGGATCAATATTGGTGCTTGTAATTTGACATTTTACTCATAATCCCAAGAGGGCCTAGCTATTTAACGAAGGTCCATGGAGATGTAGCCCAGGAAGGGTGAACTCTGTCATCGTCCATTGTTTTATGTGATTGTTGTGAGTTATATTTTTGCATTTCATTTGTTGTTAATGAGTTTTTAATTGTTAATTAATTCATAATTTGATCCTAAAAAACACATGAAACTATATGCATAAACCCCTTCACAAATGATTAATTGAGTCGATCCTTAAACACATTTTTAATATGATGAGGGAGCCTGCATAGAAATAAAAAGTTTACCCATATTCAGATCAAGTTGGTATCAAAGCTCCTCTACCTCTATATGCATATACCGTAATTAACCTTGGTCTTTGGATAGTCTTCGGACCATGGGTTATATTAAAATATGCTTATAGAGGTAGAGGAGCTCTGATACTAACTTGATCTAAATATATCAGTAAATTTTTTATCGCTATGCAAGTTACCTCATTAGTATTAAAAATGTGTTTAAGGATCGACTCAATTAACCATTTGTGAAGGGGTTTATGTATGTAGTTTCATCAGTCTTTGATGATCAAATTATGATTTAATCAACTATTAAAAATTCATTACAACAATTTAAATGCAATAAAATAACGCACAACAATCAGATAACACAATGGATGATAATGGAGTTCACTCCTCTTGGGCTCTATCTCCATGGACTTGCTTTAACCATTTAGTCCCTCTTGGTGTTATGAGTAAAATGTTTGATTACAAGCACCAATATTGCTCCAATAGTTTTGTTGACTATTCCATTGGCTTAAGAACAATCAAATACTCAAAAAATGACTATTCAATCTCCGAATTTGGTTACTAGCTCCTCTAGGCTTGACCTCTAATCTCGGTGGCCATGGACTTGCTTAATCTCCAAAGTAATAAAAACATCTTCATATGTACTCCAATGTCTCTAAAAATTGTACCACTGTGTTCAAAGAATCAAATACATCAAAAATTGACTATTCATTCACTGAAATTGACCTTCAGCTGATATGGGCACGGCCTTCCCTCCTAGTGGCCCTAGGCTTCAAAATTCTTCAAGTGACCAAAAACACATGTAGATTTGTTCCATTTCCTCTGCATGTTATTACAATGGATTCAGAGCATGAAAATTAGCCAATAATGACTATTCCTGAGCCCAAATTGGTCGAAAATTTCTCAAGATAGGTGTCATATAATTTTTTCTAGATTTTGCCTCTAAATCTAGAAAATTGCCAGTTAGCTCCACTAAATCTGGAATTTCCGCTAAATTTGAGAAATTTTCTAAAAATCTGCCAACTTAATCTCATGATTAATTAATGGATAACATAGGATTAACTATGGCTAAGTGTGCACTAAGCATGATTAATGGAGGCGCTTGCATGAGGTCACATGGTGGTGTTCCATGAGGAGGGGGGTTGGCCCCTCTTTGTTCCGCAACCCTCAGATCTACATCGCCTTAAATATAAAGTCTACGCATTACTTTTCAACAAGCAAGGTCGTAGCCTATTGGTAAAATTGTTTGAGTTGTTGGAAGATGTCACGTGGTCCAACCCCAACCTTTGCCTCTTAACATGCGTTTTTGCAACTCATTAAAATACCAACGTATAAAAGTTTGGTTAAGAAATATGCAATGCTCCCAACCTTTATACACATATATCGTATACCGTAATTAACCTTGGTCTTTGGATAGTCTGACCATGAATTATATTAAAATATGCCTACACCAATCTTTAATATGTGCCATCGAATTTATACGCTCCTCCAAACTTTAGTTAATGCGAATGTGCTCCCACCCATATAAATATGCCAACGTATCATTTGACATATAAAATAAACTTTACACTTTTGGTTTTGATAAATATAGTCCATTTAATATTGACCCCAATGAAACCTTTGGATAATGCCATGTTTAATACGTATAACCATTTGAACTTTGGTATAGTTGTGAACTTTGGATATTAAATAATATATGTGGAATTTTAAAATATAATAAAGTTTGAAATTAATATTAAGATATATACTTATAATAATATGATATATGAATTTTTTTAAACCATATATATATAGTAGTTGTCTTTAGTGCGACTTTTTGAAGTTTCAAGTGCCAGAATCCAGTGAAAAATTTTGAGGTAAATTCTTGGTTTTTGTTATTCAAACTGGGTTTTTGACTCTATATATGGATACAACACCCTCAAAAACCTCTAGAGCACTTTGATTGTGCAAAGTTAGCAATCAAACTTCTATTTTCAATAAATCCCTGCCGGAATTTAGAAAAATTACACCGTAAAAAGTCACCGTAAAAGCCTTCAAAAAGTCGCACTAAAGACTACTCGATATATATATATCCAATTTTAAAATATATAAAAAAAAATTCCCACACATAAAAATACATAAACCAAAACTCAACTTTGGAGGACATTGGGATATTTTTTACCTTCACAACCCAAAATGACGAATCCCGCAGTGACACTTGTCACAGTTCCATTGGAAAAAAAACTGAAGAAGATTCTTTGCATGCTGATTGGACTGTCATGTCATCAGCTGTACATGTTCTGCAATATTTTTTTTTTTAATTTCTTGTTCTGAACGACAATCAAAAGACCATAAATTCCTCATCCGAACTCGGTTTTCAATGAAACGAGTTGCATTAGATTCCTTACGACGAGCCGGTCGCTGTCATTCTAGTTTGGTGAAATTCTAAGCACTTTCATTTTTAAGCGAATTTTTACCTCCTAATCAAGATTCTGATCACATATTCCCATTACATGCTTTTGGACCTCCAAAAATTGGTTATCTCACAAAAGTTGGTTATCTCATAAGAGCTTAACAGTCTTCTGTTTCCCAAGTTCTGTCATCTTGATTCTAATTGGAGAAATCACTATGATAACCACTCAGTCACTGACATGCCTTACCTTGCCTTGCAAATGGCTTGGCTCTTCAACCATTGTTCTCCTTTTGATGTTGACCCAATCCAACACTTCTTGGTTGCTTGCTAATAAAACACTTTTGTTGTACCAAATTGATTCCTTGGTGCCTTCCCACTGAGAATCATGTTTCTCATTTGCACAATGAGTGAACTGCATGATAACCACTTGGTCACTGACATGTCTTGCCTTGCCTTGCAAATGGCTTGGCTCTTCAACCATTGTTCTCCTTTTGTTGTTGACCCAATCCAACACATGTTGGCTGGTTGTTAATATAACACTTTTGTTGTACCAAATCAATTCCTTGGTGCCTTCCCACTGAGAATCATGTTTCTCCTTTGCACAATGAGTGAACTGCAACAATGAGTTCCAACATCAGTAAAAATAAGAAAAGAAATGACCGTTATTTTACCTCCTCGGTTCCAAATTCCACATTTGGAAGAATGCATTCGCCATCTCCTTCTCTTCTTGGCGTCAACACATAAAATGGTCTACAGTGGCTGTAAACTCTTTGACATCTTGTCACAAACATAAGATATTCAAATTCAACCATCAATCTAAAAATCACATCATGCAAGAAACAACTTGACGACATATCCTCTTTCTCCTTCAAAACAACTAATTTCTCATCATGTGAGCATTTTCATGTACTCTCACATCTTGGTGTCAAAACTTATCGATCAAACACAAGTCGACAAAAACATGTCTCTTCAAACAAATGACTCTCAAGTCAACCATAAGCATGTGTAAGAACTTGGTGATTCTTTTCCAAAAATAAAAAAATAAAAAAATTCACATCTCATTAAACACTTTGTCAACATCTCCTTTAAATCTTTGGAGACAAAATCAATTCATCCAAATTGATATGACATGCATCCAACACACAATCAACCAAGACATGTCGACACGCATGCATGTGCAAATGATCAACACTCTCAAATTGATAACATACATGTTAAACAAAGCAATCAACCAAGACAATTCAATTATTCATGCATGTTCAAGCACAATGAAACCATCAAAATTTCAATGTTCATACACACAAACTCTCATGCATGTATACAATTCTTCAACTCTCTCACAAGTACAATCATAAGTACAAGAACTCCATTCATATGTACATGTACTTAAAGTTTAAATGAACAAATTTTACTACAAAAAAGTGAGTCAACATACTCCACTGTCAATCACCTTCTTGGCATAAACATGAAACATGCATTCCATTGGAAAATAAATACATCAACATCAAAAGACATGCAAAGTCTTAATTAAATAAGAAATCTAACCATCTCACACCAAACCATTTCAATGGTGCTTCTTTCAACTGCACATCATCATCATGTGAATCATCTTGACCCACATCAATTATGGAATCTTCTTTTCCATTCTTGCCATTCCCTTTCTCCACCTTCTTCAAATGTCATGGATGACTTGCTGGATACAAAGTCCAACACTTGTCTACAAGATGACCTTGCTTATGGAAATGAGTGCAAAACAATTTCTTCTTCTTTTCAGCATGGTTTTCTTTGTCTTTGGCTTTCTGCCTCCTTTGCTCTAAAATTTTTCTGTGCATGGCTATCTTCTTTCAACACCTCGAAACATTATGGTTCTCCAAACCACAAAAAGGAACATGCAAACTTTCTCCAAATCTTATGTGAAATTTTTCCATGTTTATCATAATCAATAGCAACTTGATTAAAAGCATATTTATACCTTGAACATTCACCTATGTCGCCTTCTTGAAGAGGTGAATTTGATGAGGTAATGGCTCTCTTTGGAATACCAACAATGCATTCAATAATTGTAGAGATTTCAACATCCTCTTGTTCGCCATTCTCATTAGTTGCATGCTTATGAGCACCTTCTTGTAAAGTGGGTGTAAAAATTTTTCATTCCTCATGAATACAATCTTCACAAGGTTTAGGTAATGAACATGGAATGAAATTCCTTCGTGGAACACCTTCATGTGCCTCCTTGGCTTTAGAGCTTTCTCCATCATGTTGTCCATAACCAGGACCCAAGAACGTAAGCCTTTCCTCAACAACAATTGACTCAAATATGCCTTGTGAATGTTAGCTTAATCCTTTAGCTTCATAGCCCATTTTCATCAATAATTTGGACCCTATTACTCTAGCGTGTCTTTCAAAAGAATCTACACATTCATTTTTAGAGGAAATTGAAGATAAACTTGAATTGCATACATCTTTTTGAAAATTTTGATTCAATACATCTCTTTGTTTAATCATCAATAATGTCAAATTCTTGTCAATATTCAGATCAAGTTGGTTTGGTTTTATTTGATCTACAAAGACACATGAAACTATACACATAAACCCCTTCACAAATGGTTAATTGAGCCGATCCTTAAGCACATTTTTAATACTGATGGTTTGCTTTGTTTTTAATATGGATGAACATCAAAGACATGCAGAGCCTTAATTAGATAAAAAATCTAACCATCTCTTACCAAACCATTTCAATGGAATTTTTTTCAGCTGCATATCATCATCATCATGTGAATCATCTTGACCCACATCAATTATGGAATCTTATTTTCCATTCTTGGCATTCTCTTAGTTGCATGCTTATGAACACCTTCTTGCAAAGTAGGTGTAAAATTTTTGCATTCCTCATGAACACAATCTTCATAGGCTTGAGGTAATGAACATGGAATGAAAGTCCTTGGAACACCTTCATGTGTCTCATTGGCTTTAAATCTTTCTCCATCATGTTATCCATAACCAAGACCCAAATACTTAGGCCTTTCGTCAACAACAATTGGCACAACTATGCCTTGTGCATGTTTGCCTAATACTTTACCTTCATAGCCCATCTTCATCAATAATTTGGACCCTATTTCTCTAGTGTGTCTTTCAAAATCACCTACACATTCATTTTGAGAGGAAATTGAAGATAAACTTGAATTACATACCTCTTTTCCAAGCTCATTCTTGGCTAAGGTTTCCTTGGCATCATGGAGTTGAGTCTCCATCTCATGCATCTTTTCAAGGTTCTCATTTGCAACATGGAGTTGAGTCTCCATCTCATGCGTCTTTTCAAGAAGTTCTTGCTTCTCCTCCTTTATGGCAATCAACTTTTCTTGAAGTTTAATGCTCTCCCTCTTATTTTCATACTTCTCTTGCATCTTATCGATCATGATGTAGAGTTTCTGCAACATCTCTTTATCAAAGAGTTTTTGTAAGGAAGATAGACTAGAAACGTCACTTAATGAAGCTGACATCACTCATGCAATGCAAACAAAGCTTCTTTTTTGTTATTTGAGAATCTGAAATCTCAATCTTGACCTTCTTCTTCACACATAAACTTGTAAGTTCACTATGTGAAAGTTCAAAAATCAATAGAAGAATTAGCTGTCATTGGCTAAAATGAGCTAAACTTTTTCTCTAATACCAACTTGATCTGAATATGAGCAAACTTGTTATTGCTATGCAAGCTGCCTCATCAGTATTAAAAATGTTTTTAAGGATCTGCTCAATAAATTGAGTTGGGATGAAGGATTTATGGTTTGTTGATTGTCGTTCAGAACAGACGAATTTAAGAAAAAAAAATTGCAGAACAGGTACCGCTGATGATATGGAAGTCCAGTCAGCATGCATATATTCTTCTCCATTTTTTGTCCAATGGGACTATGACAAGTGTCACAATTGGATTCGCTAGTTTGGTTTGCGAAGGTAAAAATTTTCCAATGTCCTCCAAGGTTGAATGTGGGTTCCTGAAACTTTATGTGCTGGAAATCATTTTTTTAAATATATTAAAGTTGGTTTATATATATATATATATATGGTTTTATTTAATCATATATTATATTATGTTATTATATATATTATATTTTTTATTAACTTTAAAACTTTAATTATTATTAAATATTCCACATATAAATTCCATATAACAAATAAAACCCTAAAGTTTATTTTATATGGCAAAGTCAAACCTTATGGCATATATTTTAATGTTGAACCATAATCGTTCAAATGTTAAGGAGCATGGGCATATTTATATTTCGATGGGCATACATTAATACTAAACCTTATTGTATTTAATTCCAAGTGCTACGGTGGGAGTGTATTAAATCCGATGGAATATTAAATAGAGGGTGTAAATTAATACGATTTGCGAAGTCTGTGGTTTAATACGGTGGCAAAGTCCGATTGAAATATTTTTTCAGAAACAATTTGCAAAGTCCACGTTACAAAAATGCGTGTGGAGGGGCTAGGTCGGGGTTTGACCCCATGACCTCCCCCATGCACTACCACCTTCTACCAACGTGCCACAACCTTATATTTGAAGGGTTATGCGGATCTGTTGACGGGAAAATATGTCCGGCCAACAGTAGGGGATCTCCCCGGTAGAAAGTCCCAA
>CM076569.1:465943080-466036876 GCA_034641835.2 Pinus albicaulis
TAAGACCTCACACCAACGCCCAGTTAAGTGCAGATTAGTGTGAACTTGTCACACCATTAAGTGAAGTTAGGACTAATTAATCTTAAGTTAGCAGTTGGAGGAATTTCAGCGGATTCTCCAAGTTTAGCACCACTTTTAGATTTGGTGGAGCTAACTGGCAGTTTTCCAGATTTAGACGTAGAATCTAGGGAAAACTTTAATGAGGCCTATCTTGGTCAATTTTTGATTAATTTTTGCTCAAGGATAGTCATTCCTAGAATATTGGCATGCTCTGAATCATTTGAAACAACTTGTAGAGGCAATGGAGCAAATCTACAAGTGTTTTTAGTCACTTGAAGAATTTTGAAGCCCAGGGCCACCAGGAGGGAAGGCCATGCCTAGATCAGCTGAAGGCAAATTTCAGTAAATGAATAGTCAATTTTTGATGTATTTGATGCTCTGAACACAGTGGTACAGTTTGCAGAGGCGTTGGAGCACATATGAAGGTGATTTTGTCACTTTGGAGATTAAACAAGTCCATGGCCACCAGGGATGGAGGTCAAGCCTAGAGGAGCTGGTAACTAAATTCATAGATTTAATAGTCATTTTTTTGGTATTTGAGTGTTTTAGAGCGAATGGAACAGTGAAAAATACCATTGGAACAATACTAGTGCTTGTAATAAAAAAATTTACTCATAATCCCAAAAGGGCCTAGCTAGTTAAAACAAGTCCATGGAGATGTATCCTAGGAGAGGTGAACATCATCATTCATTGTGTTAAGTGATTAATGTGAGTTATATTTTTGAATTTCAGTTGTTGTACATGAGTTTTTAATTGTTAATTAACTCATAATTTGATCTCCAAAGACACATGAAACTACACACATAAACTCCTTCACAAATGGTTAATTGAGTTGATCCTTAAAAACAATTTTAATACTGATGAGGGAGTTTGCATAGAAATAACAAGTTTTCCCATATTCAAATCAAGTTGTGATCGGAACCTGGCTATGATACAAACTTGATATAAATATTGGTAAAATTGTTATTGTTATGCAAGTTCCCTCATCAATATTAAAAATGTGTTTAAGGATTAGCTCAATTAACCATTTGTGAATGGGTTTATGTGTGTAGTTTCATGTGTTTTTGAGGATTAAACTATGAGTTAATTAACAATTAAAAATTCATGAACAAAAAATTAATTGTAGAAATATAGCTCACAGCAATCACATAAAACAATGGATGATGATGGAGTTCACCCCTCCTGGGCTACATCTCCATGGACCTGCCTTAACTAACTAGGCCTTCTTGGGGTTATGAGTAAAATGTCTGATTACAAGTACCAGTATCGCTCCAATGGTTTTCCTGATTGCTCCATTGGTTTCAAAACACTCAAATACCCCAAAAATGACTATTCAATCTCTAAATTTGGTTACCAGCTTCTCTAGGTTTGAGCTCCAATCTCGGTGGCCATGGACTTGTTTAATTTCCAAAGTGACAAAATCACATTCATATGTGCTCCAACGCCTCTATAAACTGTACCATTGTGTTTAGAGCATCAAATACATCAAAAATTTACTATTCATTCACTGCATTTGGCCTTCAGCTGATTTGGGCATGGCCTTCCCTCCAGGTGGCTCTGGGCTTCAAAATTATTCAAGTGACCAAAACCACCTGTAGATTTTCTCCATTGTCTCTACAAGTTGTTCCAATGGATTCAGAGTATGCCAATATGCTAGGAATGACTATCCTTCTACAAAAATTGGTCAAAATTTGACCAAGATAGGCCTCATTAAATTTTCCCCTAGATTTTGCATCTAAATATAGAAAAATGTCAATTAGCTCCACCAAATCTGGAAGTTGCACTAAATTTGGGGAATCCGCCGAAATTCCGCCAACTTCTAACTAAAGATTAATTATGGGATAAGTGTGCTTAACTGAACTAATTCGCACTTAGTGTTGGTGCTTAACACTGGGTCATATGGTGCGGTCGCATGAAATATGAGGGTTAGCCCCTCTTCGTTCTATCGCCCTTAGATCCGTATCGCCTTAAATATAAAGTTCGCACATAATTTTTCAACAAATAGGGTCACGGCCCATTGGGAAAAACACTTGAGTTGTTGGAGGGAGGTCATAGGGTCGAACCTCGACTTCCACCCCTTAACATGCGTTTTTTAAACTCATTAAAATACCAACCTATAAAACTTTGGTTAAATAATATGCAACGCTCCCAACATTTATACTTTGGCATAGTTGTGAACTTTGGATATTAAATGATATATGTGGAATTTTAAAATATAATAAAGTTTGAAATTAAGATTATTATATATACATATAATAATATAATATATGTTTTTTTAAAACCATATATAATATAATATATTAATCCAACTTTAAAATATAAAAAAATAATTTCTCACACATAAAAATATATAAATCCAAACTCAACTTTGGAGGACATTGGGTGATTTTTTACCTTCACAAACTAAATTGGTGAATCTCGCATTGACACTTGTCATAGTCCCATTGGACAAAAAACTGAAGAATATTTTATGCATGCCGAATGGACTGCCATGTCATCAATTGTACTTGCTCTGCAATATTTTTTTTTTAATTTTTTGTTCTGAACGATGATCAATAGACAATAACTCCCTCATCCGAACTCAATTTCAACAAAACGAGTTGTGTTGGATTCCTTGCGATGAGTCGGTCGATGTGGTTTTGATTTGGTGCAATTCTGAGCCCTTTCATTTTTGAACTAATGTTTGCCCCTATCCAGATTCTAATCACACCTTCCCACTGACATGGATTATATTAAAATATGCCTCCACCAATCTTTAATAATTGCCATCAAATTTATACGCTCCTCCAAACTTTGGTTAATGCGAATGTGCTCCACCCATATAAATATGCCCAACATAACATTTGACATATAAAATAAACTTTGCACGTTGGATTTTGATTTAAATATGGTCGATTTAATACATGACCCCTACGAAACCTTTGGATAATGCCATGTTTTATATGTATAACCATTCGAACTTTGGCATAGTTGTGAACTTTGGATATTAAATGATATATGTGGAATTTTAAAATATAGTAAAGTTTGAAATTAATATTAAGATATATACATATAATAATATAATATATGTTTTTTTAAAACAATATAAAATATAAAATATATATAATATAATATATTAAAAAAATAATAATAATAAAAAATTCTACATAAAAATCTATAAATCCAAACTCAACCTTGGAGGACATTGGGTGATTTTTTACCATCACAAACCAAATTGGTGAATCTTGCATTGACACTTGTCATAGTCCCATTGGACAAAAAACTGAAGAATATTCTTTGCATGCTGAATGGACTGCCATGTCATCAGTGGTACCTGCTCTGCAATATTTTTTTTTTAATTTCTTGTTTTGAACGACGATCAATAGACAATAACTTTCTCATCCGAACTCGGTTTTCAACGAAACGAGTTGCGTTGGATTCCTTGTGACAGGTCGATCGCTGTCATTTTGATTTGGTGCAATTCTGAGCACTTTCATTTTTGAGCTAATGTTTGCCCCCTGATCCAGATTTTGATCACACCTTCCCACTGACATGCTTTTGGACCCACAAAAGCTAGTTATCTCATAAGCGCTGAACACTCTTATGTTTCCTAAGTTCTATCATCTTGATTCTACTTGGAGAAATTGCTATGACAACCACTTAGTCACTAACATGCCTTGCCTTACCTTGCAAATGGCTTGGATTTTCAACCACTCTTCTTATTTTGTTGGTGACTCAATCCAAAACTTGTTGGCTTCTTGCTGATATAACACTTTTGCTTTACCAAATCGATTCCTCGGTGCCTTCCCACTGAGAATCATGTTCCTCCTTTGCACAATGAGTGAACTACAACATTCAGTTCCAACATTAGTAAAAATAAGAAAATAAATGACCATTCTTATACCTCCACGGTTCCAAATTCCACATCTAGAAGAATGCATTCGCCATCTCCTTCTCTTCTTTGCGTAAACACTTAAAATGGTCTACAATGGCTGCAAACTCTTTGTCATCAAACCATTTCAATGGTGCTTCTTTCAACTGCACTACATCATCATGTGAATCATATTGACCCACATCAATTATGGAATCTTATTTTCCATTCTTTCCATTCTCTTTCTCTACCTTCTTCAAATGTCGTGGATGATTTGCTGGATACAAAGTCCAACACTTGTCTAAAACTTTACCTTGCTTATGGAAATGAGTGCAAAATAATTTCATCTTCTTTTCAACATGGTTTGCTTTGTCTTTGACTTTCTGCCTCCTTTGCTTTAAAAGTTTCCTATGCATGGCTATCTTCTTTCAACATCTTGAAACATTATGGTTATTCAAACCACAAAAGGAACATGCAAACTTTCTCCAAATATTATGTGAGAATTTTCCATGTTTATCATAATAAAAAACAACTTGATTAAAAATAGATTTATAACTTAAACATTCACCTTTGTCGCCTTCTTGAGGAGGTGAATTTGACGAGGTAATGGCTCTCTTCGGAATACCAACAATGAATTCATTGACTGTAGAGCTTTCAACATCCTCTGGTTCGCCATTCTCATTAGCTGCATGCTTATGAGCACCTTTTTGCAAAGTGTGTATAAAACTTTTTCATTCCTCATGAACACAATCTTCACAAGCTTGAGACTTCAGATTCTCAAATTATAGCAAAGAAGCTTTGTATGCATTGCATGTGTGATGGCAACTTCATTTAGTGATGCTTCTAGTCAATCTTCCTTAGCAAAAC
Organism: Pinus albicaulis; assembly: GCA_034641835.2. Taxonomy (NCBI): domain Eukaryota; kingdom Viridiplantae; phylum Streptophyta; class Pinopsida; order Pinales; family Pinaceae; genus Pinus; species Pinus albicaulis. Next base: position 465,947,858 of record CM076569.1, read on the forward strand.
TCCTTTTTAAAGAGATATCCAATACCAACTTAGGGAGTTCAAATTCAAATTCACTTCATTTGGCCTTCAGTTGATCTAGGTATGGCCTTTCCTCCTGGCTCTCTGGGTTTCAAAATTATTCAAGTGACCAAAAACACCTGTAGATTTGATCCATTTTTCTCTGCAATCTGTTCCAATGTGTTCATATCATGTCAATTAGCCAATAATGACTCTTTATAAGCTCAATTTGGTCGAAAATTGACTTATTTATGGAAAAAACAAACTTTCCCCTAATTTCTCGTCCAAATCTAGAAGGACTCCAGCTAACTCTGAAAAACTAGTTAATTCCTGCCAACTTAAAATTGAATTTAATTAAGGATAGTTGCACTTAACTAGTGCATTAAGTGCGCACTAATCCGCACTTAGATGGGTGCTTGACACCTTGTTTTATGGTGCGGTCGCATGAAGGAGGGTTGGCTCGCTCCTTCCTCCGCCCACCGAAATTCGCATACCGTTCAAGTAAATGTTGGTTGCATTTTTTTACAAGTGACACGGTTGTAGTGAAATGGTATAAGGCGGTAGTGGAGAGGGGAGGGCAGAGGAAGGAGTGGGCCAGCCCTCCTCCTTCATGTGACTGCACCATAAAACTAGGTCTCAAGCGCCCAACTAAGTGTGGATTAGTGCGCACTTTATGCACTAGTTATGCGCAGTTATCCTTAATTAACTTCAGTTTTAAGTTGGCCGGAATTGCCAAATTTATTAGAGTTAGCTGGAGTCCTTCCAGATTTGGAGGAGAAATTGGGGGAAAGTTTGTTTTTTCCATAACTGAGTCAATTTTCAACCAAATTGAGCTCAAAATTTGATTGTTAGTTATTGTTGTGCTAATATCAATTTCAGATTTATAATGAAAGTGCTTATGTTTGCTTCTTGTACAAGGGTTTATGGATGTGCTTGTGATTGATAAACAAAAAAACTTGTGGAGATTAAGTTGATTTCATGAACATAAAAGAACGAAAAATAAATGTTGAACAACAACATATAAACACACAGCAAACCATGACAACTAAATCAATAACACATTGTTTTTATGAAAGAGTTCACCCCTCTTGGGCTACATCTCCTTGGTCCAGCTTCCATGGCATGGGTTTTTGTATTAGCTTCAATTGTGCAAAAATTTTGTTTACAGTCTCATGTTGCCTTTGCAACCTGCTCCAATGGCTCCAAAACATCAAAATATACCAAGATTGACTTTTAATGAGCCAAAATTGGTCGAAAATTGGATAAGTTATCGCAAAAACCAATTTTCCTACTATTTCTCCACTAAATCTGGAAAATATCCAGCTAACCCTGCTAAATTTAGCATTTCCGCCTAAAAGTCACCTCCGCCTGGTTAACCGCTAATCTAATTGCGAATTAACACACAGTTAATGAAAACTTAGTGGATAAGCGCCTCGTTAACTGCGCGTTATCCAAATGTTTAGGGGAGGATTATTTTAGGAGTTAAGCGCAGATTAGATTAACAAAATCTCAGATTAGCAGTTAATAAACATTATTATGGTTCATAATTCCCGCTGGTTGATAAGCCCCTTGCTATTTGGTGAAGACACATGGGAGGGGATTGGCCCCCTCTGGACCCCTGTTGATTGCGCAGATGTAATTCAAATATAAACGGTGGGGCATATGGGTTAAGATCCATCTTGGAGTATAGTGGTAAGGCATCAGCGTAGCACGAGGGTGGTCGTGGGTTCGACCCTGACCCCCGCACCAAGATTTTATTACACCATATAATGAACTAAACCAAATTTTGAAAACTAAGGTTTATAAATCCATACACGCCTCCACCAAGGTTAGAGCCTTTCGCCAGATAAGCCTGTCTGCCAATTTAGAGCCTCTGCTAGATGTAGTTAGCATGCCTGCCATAAATAGTTATCTATCCATCCGGTAGTTAATACCCCCACCAAAATAAGCTTGTCTGTTATATATATATATATATATATATATATATATGGGTTAGATGGGTTAGATGGGTTAGTCTCCGCCAGTTAGATGGGTTATAACATGTGTTTGTCCATGTAACTCCGCCATGATATAGACTAAGGTTTAGACCTTAGATCTCGAAAAATATATGACATCCATATATATGTCTGTCCGGACTTTGAAATAGAAGGAATTAAAAATTTATCCAAGGTTGGATGGGTGCACACCAAAGGAGGCACGTGGCGGCCTCTGGCTGCATCACGTGTCCAGCTCCGGTTGGACTACTCCAACCTAAATAAAGTTCTATTTCAACCTTAGAATTAGATGTATAAAAATTTTCACTTCCAAAGTTCACTGGCGAATCTGACTGCAACACTTGTCATAGTGTCACTTGGCTAAAATTGGAGAATATTCCCTAGATATACTTGGAGTGCTGACTGGAATGCCATGTCATTAGTCTGTCACTGTTCTGCACATTTTTTACTTGTTTGGGAAAATGAACAATAGGCCACAACTTCTTCATCCGGAGTCGGATTTTGACAAAACGAATTATGCCAGAATCTTGGTGACGAGCTCTACGCGGTCTTTCTGGTTTGGAGCATTTCTGAGCACTTTCATTTTTGAGCTAAATATTGAGCCTCTGATTATTCCACTAGAAGCCTTTTGGAACCCAAAAGATACTATCAATTGTTCAACAGGTCAGGGTACAACTCCCTCACCCTTTCAATCTCCATCCATTTGGCCTTGGAAGGATTTTGTCCCTTGGGTCCCACTCTAAGGTATTCGACATTCCCTATCCTTGAAGTTTAGGTTCTTTTGTCAAGTATGAGATCTTGTTGAATTCTGGAGAGAAATCATCTATTGATGGCAGTTGAACATGCTCTCTTTGATCATCAATCAAAGGAGGCTCAAACAATCTCAAATTCTCAACATTAACAACAAAATATATTTGCATATAAGGAGGCAAGTCTAGCTTAAATGCATTGCTACCAATATTTTCCATAATTTTAAATGGACCATAACGGATTGGCTTAAGCTTTTTACCTTCCCCTTGCAATATTTCTTTTTTGATATACAACCAGACTTCATCTCCAACTTGGAATTTGTGATCAACACGGTGTTTATCATGCCTTGCCTTGTAGCTGCTTTGACTATTTTCAAGTTGTTCTTGCATTGTGTGATGTACCAACTCAATTTTCTCAATGAACTTCCTTGCCTTATCTATGTCACTATGACCATCTATAGCGACATATTTCTCAAAGATGAAGTCCAAAGGCAATCTTGGCAAGTACCCAAAACATGCATCAAATGGCGATGTGTTTGTAGAAGAATGCTTTGCCCTGTTGTATGCATGTTGAATGCAATGCAACTGATCAACCCACAAATTGGGATGTTTTCTGCAATAACCTCTAAGAAGATGAATGACTGTCCTATTAACCACCTCGGTCTGACCATTTTTTTGCGAATGAAAGGTTGTACTCTTCTTCAACTTTGTGTCCATCATGTCCCGCAATTTTGACCAAAAATTCCCAACAAATCGGGAATCTCGATCACTTACAATAGAAGTAGGATGACCAAAAATGAACCAATACATTTTGAAAGAAAATATGAACTATTTGTTCAGCTGTAATTTGTTTTTTACATGGCATCAAAAGACACATTTTGTTGAACCTATCTACAACAACATACAAGTAATCATGACCTTTCCTTGACATTGGAAGACCACCTACAAAATCCATTGAAATACTCTCCCAAGGATGTGAAGGAACCGAAAGTGGAGTGTACAATCCAATTTTCCTATTACTAGGCTTACTTATTGCACACAAAGAACATCCTCTAATAAAATGAGATACACTATCAATAATGTGTGACCAATAACAATACCTTTGGATATTCGCTACCATCTTTCCTACACCGAAATGTCCAACAATCAATGAAGTTTACACCTCCCTTATGATATTGTTTCTTTCTCCCTGTCGTATACATAACTTGCCCAAGTGATACAACAAACTGTTATGCACATGATAATATAACCCTTCAATTTGGTTTCCTTCACTCAAGCTTTCATACACATATTGAAAATCACTATCATATGCATATTGTTCAATGTAAATTTCATGCATAACTGAATTGTGCTTGAGTATAATAGATGAATTTACAATAGGCCTAGAGAGTATACAAGTTACCTTATTGTAGATTCCTCTTTTATACTTGATAACCAATTGAAATTTTTGTAGAAATCCCATCCATCTGAAATGTCTTGATTGCTGCAACTTTGACTGTGATTTTAAGTACTGCAATGGCTAATGGTCAGTATGTATAATGGTCTCCTTCCACATCAAATAGTGCTTCCATTTCTTTAGACTTTGTACCAATGCATATAGCTCGTCATAGGTGTGATATTTAGTCACAACTCCACTAAAATTTTTAGAATGAAACGAAATAGGCTTACCATGATGCATTAGAACTGCTCCCATGGCATAATCACTTGCATCTGTTTGGATCTCAAATGGCTGTCTAAGATCTAGAAGAGCCAACACCGGTGCTAAACCGATCTTTTGTTTTAAAGCATCAAATGATTTTTGCTGCATATCTTCCCAATGGAAGACTTTCTTGACACTTGTCATTGCATGTAACAGAGTTGCAATGGAAGAAAAAATAGAAATGAATTTCCTCCAATACTGTGTTTCCCCAAGAAAGCTTCTTACCTCCGTAACTGTATTGGGCTTGGGCCAATTTAGAATGGCCTCTACTTTGGAAAGGTTTGTATTCAACTCACCTCCTCCAACAATGTGTCTCAAATACACTAAAGAAGTCTTTCCAAACTCACACTTAGACATCTTTAAAAATAACTGCTCTTTTTTCAAGACATCATGTACCTTGTTCACATGCATGACATGTTCATATCTTGATTTGTTGAATATAAAAATATCATCTAAGTAAAAAATGACTGAGTCATCTAGAAATGGTATTAGAACATCATTCATAACTCTCATGAAAGTAGCTGGAACATTTTTTAGACCGAATGGCATAACTGGCCACTCAAACAATCCTTGTCTAGTTTTAAATGCAATTTTCCAAATGTCCTCCTCGGCTATTCTAACTTGATGATAACCACTTCGTAAGTCTAGCTTAGTTAAATACTAGGCATACCTTAATTGATCAAGAAAATCATCAATGTGTGGGAGTGGATAGCAATTCTTTATCGTGATTTTATTCAGTGCACAAAAATCTATGCACATGCGCCAAGTCCTGTCCTTCTTTGGTACCAAAACAATCGGTGAACCACATGGCAAAGTAGATGGGCGTATGATACCTTTGGTAAAAAATTCTTGGATTTTCTTCTTGATTTCCAAACTCTCCATAATTCACATGCGATACATACCAATGTTTGGAAGTGGAACATCCTGCTGCAGCTGAATCTCATGCTGAATTCCCCTCTTGGAAGGTAACCCACTTGGTTCAACATTAAAATATATGCCATAAGGTTTGACTTTGCCATATAAAATAAACTTTGGGGTTTTATTTTTTATGTGGAATATTTATTAATAAGTAAAGTTTTAAAGTTAATAATAAATATAATATATATAATAACATAATATAATATATGATTAAATAAAACCGTATAAAATATTAATATTATATATATAATATATATATTAACCAACTTTAATACATTTAGAAAAATAATTTCCAGCGCATAAAATTTCATGAACTCACATTCAACCTTGGAGGACATTGGACAAAGAATTAGTTAGATTAAATTAGGTAATGAGTTATATTAACTTAGGGAGCTTGCATAGCAATAACAAGTTTTCCCATATTCAGATTAGAAGAATATGCATACTAGAAGTCGAGCTCTCCATTGGTACCCAAGTCCAGTCATTTGTTTAAGAAGGAAAGGGTTTATCCTCATCCTTCGGGCTGGCTGATGCTCATTCAGATTCCCAAGGACCAAGTCATACCAACAAAACAGGTTCGCAAATCCCACTCATGGTCTCACAGGCACTGAAACTCCTATTGTCGCTGCTTGTTGAATGCTTTGCTTTCTAATCGCTCCCATCGCCATTTTTTCTCACATTCTGTATTTTGGTCGTCCAACTAAGGACACCCAAATATTTCGTAGACAGTGTTGTATCTTAAGAGACAATTCCTTGGCTGTGAAAAGGAATCAGTGCTTAAGACAGTTTTTAACAATGTGTCACAAAAGTAGTTATATCAGGTGGTCTTCGTTCAATCCCTTTGGAAACTAATTCTTTAAAACTCTTAATAATCTGGTATAATGAAAGACTCTACAATACCATTAATTGCTGATATCTGAATGGAAAAGAAGAACTGTAGAAGAAACTCAAAGTGATATGCTGTAACACAAAATCTACCAATTTAAACTTTAGAATGAATTTATGGATAGAGAGGAAACTCAAAATAATATTTTGTAAGCACAAAATCTATTACTTTTAAGTTCCAGAGAGAATTTGTGAAGGGAGAGGAGTTGGATTGAAGGAGGGAAAATTAAGGTTATTTAACTCTTACTCACAGCTGTAATTAAGAGACCGACAACTACTTTACTTCACTTCATTCCAGGAAGAAGGGACACAAAATGGCACAGGAAAAACGAATCATTGTCAATAGTTGTAGGAAACTTGATGCTTCTTTCATTAATTCCTCAGAAAATTAAGTACCAAAGCTTTAGTCCAGAGGTCCAAAACTCGCAACCCCCGTTCTTTCTTTATGTCTTGCTTAAATACATCAAAAACAATTCATAACTGCTAGAATTTCTTGAGCTACTTCGACTACTTAAACTGTTAAAACTACTTATTACATTGCAATTGAGGACATCACTATAGCTTCAATCTTAACAAACAAAAAAACAAATTAAAACTTGAGATATTATCCTTTTTGTTGAATCTAATTTGTTGTTGATGCGTTTCCCTGAAGTGTTGATGTTTGTCCCTGACAGATTGGACATCCTTGCCCTATATTTCTTCTGGAGTTCAATATTTTTCTTTTCTGCTTGTTGTCACGTCTTTTATGTTTCCAATGTGGTATTCGAACAGTTCTGCAATGACGCCTCTTTTCCCGACTTGACCCAGCTGTTGTGTTTACAATAGTGCCACTATATGCTCCTTTTGCCTGACTCTACCTATGCCTCTGTTTCAAACAGTGTTATCATGTCCTCTTCTTCCCAACTCTACCACTTTTTTTTGTGCCTGCAGCATTAAGTCTTCCATTTATTTACAAGGTGCCACCGCATATAATGTTGTTCTGCACGGGGTTAGGCGTTACCCAATTCTACTGCCCACGTTCACGTTTCTTCATAAAACAACGCAACTACAAATAATCTTGGACTTTAAATAAATTTGAATTAACCTTTGAATGGCATCATGTCTGCCTTTCCATCGCAGTTCGGCTTTCCATGCTGCTCCGTTATAAGCCTCCTCATACCTCCAAGGCGATTTCTCAAAGGAAAGGTCCTTACTTCTGGATTTGAAATCCTTTGCAATTTAACTCTGAAACCACATCGCATCTGCCCCTTATCACATTTCGGCCTTTATAACATCTTCCTTAGCACCATTCCTCCTGAGCTTTGCGATTGCAATTTGCGATATGTGATAAAGGGAGGGATGACGTGGCAAGTGGAGGTGGGGCTGATCGTAAATCGCAAGCAGTGATATGAAACCTTGTTGCACTTCACATTTCGACCTTTATAACATATTCCTTAACGCCATTCCTCCTGAGCTTGCGATGTGCGATGTGCGATTGGAACATATTAAATTATATTTCTGAGTTGCATTAGGTTCGTCCTTGTACCACTTCGAATTTCAGTTTTTATAAGAGGTTCCTTAGCGCCATTCCTCCTGAGCTTGTGATGTGCGATGTGCGATAAAGGTAGGGATGAAGTTGAGGTGGGGACTATCGCGAATTGCAATCGGCAATGTAAAAATTTTTAGAATCTATGCTTCTGTGATCCATATAAAATTGTAAAATCTCTTTCGGTAATAATCACATATAATGGAACATTGTCGACGCGTTTCGAACCAACCAGTGTGGTTCATCATCAGGACTAGGTGATGATGAACCACACTGGTTGGTTCGAAACGTGTCGACAATGTTCCATTATATGTGATTATTACTGAAAGAGATTTTACAAAATGTAAAACTTATCGCAAATCACATATCGAAGTTCATAACATAGTTCGTGAGCACCATTCCTCTTGAGCTTTGCGATTGCGATTTCTGATATGCATGCAGGCCTTCCACATGTGACTACAATTAAGCCTTCGAACACTGTTCTGCACGTATATTTTCATGACTCGACCCTGATCTATGTGCAATATTCTGAACGTATAAATCGACCAAAGTCTTGAACTGCTCTGCACACGAATAAGCTTGACTCGACCCGCCTTCACATCTCCACACATAATGTCAATACACCAACATATAAATAAAAATACTTTTTCAGTATACAAAAAAATTACATTTTCTAACATATGTGATTTCTTTTTTTTAGGTTTTTTGATAAATATTTCAAAAGTAAATGCAAATGAGCCACAACATCTGGCTCCACCAGGGGATAGTGCTTTGTTCCATGAAAGCGCTAGGAACCGTAGATTAGTGCCTTATCCATTGGGCATGGAGTCAAATATTGCTTGGTGACATATGAACAATGAGAAATTCGATATTTACAATGGTGAAATGCTAACTTTTATTGCTCAAAATAATGCTTGAAATACTGCCCATTCACAAGCAGCTGCAGATATTATCCATCTAAATATTCTAGGATAAAAGTATTGTTTGATATTGCTTAAGAAATTCTGTACGGACCATACCAAAGAGGGCCAAACTTACCATGCTTTCCTTTGTCCTCCCTTCTGGTGTCCCATCTTAATACTAAATATCCTGCTTGGAAGAGTATTTATTTTGCTTTTCTGTCAAATATGGACTTCATCTTTGCGTGATAAGAAATCAATTTATCTCTAACTTTGTTTCTATTTTCACTTGATTCAATCACTTGAGTCAATATTCTCACTAGAGCATTAGGTTCTTCCTGAGCTTTTTGAAGAAAAGCAATCACTGGCTTGGCCAACTAAGTAGGAAATAATGCCTGAGTTTCATAAACCAATTCATAGGGTGACTTTCCAGTAGACATCTTGGTGGTTACTCAAACTACCCAAAGAGAAAAATTCAACTTTGAATCCCAATCTTTCTGATTTTCAGTGATCGTCTTCTTCAAAATCCTAATCATGGTCTTGTTTGAATATTTTTCCAACCCATTCCCTTGTGGATGATATGTTGTGGAATGTGACAATATTACATTATATGTTTGGCAGAAATCAATGGATCGAGCAAAATTAAATACCTGAGAATTATTAGTTACAATCTTGACTGGACAACCAAACCTACGGAAGATGTTCTCCTCTAGAAACTTCATGATCACTTGGTCATTTGATTTCTTGGTGGGGATTGCTTCAACCCACTTTGTGAAGTAATCAGTGGCAGTTAGAATCCATTTGAACTGCTCACTTGTTGGTGGATTGATATCTCCAATAAAATCCAGTCCCCACTGCCTGAAGGGATCTTCTATGAATACATGGATAAGAGGTAATGGAGCAAGTCTTTTCTTCTCAGCAAACAATTGACATTTCTGACAACTTCTGACTAATCTATGTACATCTGCAAACATGGTGGGCCAATAGAAACCCGACTTGAGAATTTTACGGGTTGTGACCTTCCAACTATAATGTACTCCACATAGAATTTCATAATATTCCTTGATAACCTCAATGGATACACCTTCAGTTAAACACAACAACAAAGTACCAGCAGGATCTTTTCAGTACAACTTTTATTCTATTATGACATATGGCTGAGATTTAAGCTTGAGAGCTCTGTATTTGGTTCTATTCAGTGAAGATGGGCAATAAAAGAAACACAGGTAATGAACAACATATTTCTACCAATCTAAACACAAAAATTTGTATTGGATACCTGTTTTGGGCTTATTTTGACCTTCTTCATTGTCAGCTCCATCCACTCGTGCCAAGAGGTTAATTCCCAATGCTTGAAAATTTGTTTCCGTTAGCAACTTTTCTAAACCATGTCCTTTGATTAAATTGGTGGGTTTAATTTCCAAATCATACTCCTGGATTTTAGCTATCTATTTTCCTCTTTTTCCCTCAACATCACTTTGAACCAGCACGTCCTTGACAACAAAATTAGGTACGTAAGCAGTTATTTGGGTTTGTAGCACATAAGTCCTGAAGGCTTTGAGTGCTTTGACCAATACATACACTTGTTTCTCCAAAATGTTTTATTTGAGCGCAACATCTCTGAGATATTTACTAAAGAATGCCACTGGCTGCTCCTTACTATCCTCATTTTTCTGCAATAACACAACAGTAATAATAGTGGGGGAAGCAAATGAAAATATTTGAAAAACATTTTGATAATCAAGACTTATTAAAACACTAGCTTCCTGGAGTGCTTCTTTTATTCTGGTAAATGCTTCTCTTGCTTCTTTATCCCACCTCACTCTGTATTTTTCTTCAACATGTCAGTTATATTTCTCACAATCTCAGCATAATTTGGTACAAATCTTCTCAGGAAGTTTATTTTTCCCAAAAAATTCTGAATATATTTCTTCCTTACGGGTAAAACAATGGTCTGAATTTCCTCCACCCTTGCTGGATCAATATTTACCCCTTGTTTTGAAACTATGTGACCCGATAATTTACCTTCCTCCAAGGCAAACAAAGATTTTTTGGGATTTAGTGACAGGACATATTTCATGCACTTTTCAAAAGTTCTTTGCAGATTTTCCAGGTGTTCATCATCTGATCCTGAAAAAATAGTTACATCATCCAAATATATAACCACATACTTGTATCCAACAAACTCTATGTCCATGGCCCTCTGAAAAGTTGCACTGCATTCATAAGACCAAATTGCATCCTTGCATACATGAAGGTGCCCCAGGGGGTTGTGAAAGTTGTCTTTTTATGAGCTTCCTAATCCACTTCCACTTGATTATATCCAGAAAATACATCAACCATAGACACCCTGTAAGCTCATGTCACCTTTTGTAAGACATAATCCATTTTAGGCAAAGGATAATTATCCTTTAGAGATGCTCTGTTAAAATTCCTGAAGTCCTCACACAATCTTATCTCTCCATTTTTCTTCCTCACAGGAACCAAATTAGAAACCCACTTTGAATATCTGAGAGGGACTATGATTTTTTCTTGCAGTAATTTCTTCACTTCCTTTTCAATTGGAGTTAACAATAATGGATTAATTTGTCTGAGATTTTGTCTGTGTGGTTTGATTCCTTATTTCAATGAGATCTTATGTTGTATTATGCTTTTATCATACGTTTTCAAGTCTTCGTAAGACCAAGCAAACACATCCATATACTTTTTAAATAGATCAATATATCTTTCTTTATAATTTTTGGGAACACCTTTGAACAACTTCGCCATTTTTGGCTCCTGCTGAGTTCCTAAATTACAATCTTCCATCTCTTCCTCTTGATGTATTTTATTTGAATTAACAACAACATCATTTGAATCAAATAATCTCTCAAGAGGAACCAAACCTTTAGGGAGTACATTATCTTTCAACTGAATAAACTTCTGATCACCTATTGAGTTTTTGGAATGTCATACCTCTGTTTTTTGCTCTGTTTGTTCTTCTTCTTGATCTATCTCAGAATGTTCAAAGTTTCCAATCATTTTAAAGAAACAATTTATCTGCTCATCGTCTTCAAACACCTGCAAATGTTTCACATTATTAGGAATAAAGGGTCTATGTCTAATTTCAATCTCATACCTTAACCTTGGATTCATAGGTGGCTTGAAGGTGCTATTTGAAACTGCTAAAGAATATGCCAATTTATTCTCCTCCCTCGAAATAAAATGAAGATTGAAGGTTTCAAAATAGTTCTCTATCAGATCCCAAACTTCATTCCTATATGATCTTAATCTCGGATGCTTGGGTTGACAGTGATTTTTAATTTGTATTATTATCAATTTAGAGTCACCAAAAATTGAAATACACCGAACTCCGATCTGTTTAGAAACTTGAAGGCTAATGATCAAGGCCTCATACTCAGCTACATTGTTTGTTGAATCAAGCTCTAACTTGAAAGAAAAAGGCATGAGGTTACCTTCTGGCGATATTAGCAAGAATCCAGCTCTTGCGCCTTCCTTGCAGTAGGCGCCATCAAAGTAGCATTTCCAAATATTTTTTGAGTGCAGCTCATTATTTACAACTGTCGAAGAGATTTGCTTTTGTGTGTCTTCAGAAAATTCTGCATCTTCATGCAACATGAAACATGAAATATCTTCTGTTTCTAGACTATAAATAGGGTAATTTCCTGCATCTTTCTTAGTAGTGGTCTCCACGAACCTTGTTTCCTTGTAAAATCTCCTTTCTTCCCCATTAAAAATAGGAATGATAGCATAAGTGAAATCTAATTTTAGAACACCTCCCAACTTTTCTCCCCAAGACCTTGACAAGAGCATTCCAAACCTGGCTGGTATGTCAGCAACAACTACATCCATGACTATACTCTTTGCTAGAATTTGTGCCAAAGAAACTACTACATATTTAATTAACTCGACACATTTCACCCTTTTGGAATCAAATGAATACATATCCCTATAAGGTTTGGTAATCTGCAATTTTAGTTTCTTCATAAGAGACAATGGCATGTGATTATGGGATGTACCTAAGTCTAGAATACAATAATGGATAGTAAAATCATGAAGCAACAGAGAAATATAGAATGGTGGAGCAGGAGGATCTACTTCTTCTACATGAGGACCAAAGGTGACCACTGGGTTTTCTTCTTGTAAGTTCATAGTGTCACTTATATCTTCAATGTGTGTGATATTAATAAATTCTGAAATTTATTTCTTGTAGACTGGAATTTTAGCTAATTCTATAAGAGGTACCTGAATTTTTTCCTTCCCCAACTCTTTTGTGAAACTGAAAGCATGAGTTTGTTTAACATTATTTTCAGGTTCTTCTTCACTCTTTCTAGAATTTGCCGCTTGTTCAGGTATAGGAACAACTCTCTCCAAAATATTAGTATCAATTGATTTTCTCTGGGATGGTTCACCCTGATGCACATTTGTTCTATTAACTAAATTTACAGGTTGCTTCCCATTACTGACTTGTTTTACAGGGTCCTTTTTTGTGGAGTCGCCATTGGAGGAGGGATAGAATCTTGTTGTTCACCTTCATTATCCTGCACTCTAGATCTTTTTCTAGACCTTAAATCATATTTTTTATGTAACTCAACTTGCATGAAATCTATGACTTGCCTATAGTATTCATCGATTTCATCTTGATCAAAAGATACTTTAGCTTTAGTATATCCTCCCCCACAATCTTCCTCTTCATCCTCTTTTATTGTGTACATAACAGATATCTAATATTCAACTTCCTTTTGGTCATCTTCCTCTATGGGTGCTGCTTCTATATACAATGGTGCTTGTACCTGGTCTTGATCTTTTCTTTCCCTCTGCAAAATTTGCAGGGGTTGTCTTCTGAATTGAGGGTTAAATCCTCCTCGTTTTTTTGTACTTGTTTTTGGGAGTTTTTGTTTTCCAATTCCATATTAAGTATCTTATTTGACAAATTTTTTATCACCCTGTCATATCTTCAATTCTTTGATCATGTGATGGTGCTTCTTTTGTTGTCCCCTTCTCTTAGACTGATTGTTTCCCTTTCGCCTTCCCCGCTGCAGTCATATTAGCTTCAATTTCTAAAGAATTTGTTTGTATCTGCTCTAGAGTAGGGGGTCTCCTTTCTCTAAGTGTGAAATTCGAAAGCCCCAACAAAAACCACCTTTGCTCGAAAAGGAGGGGGCTTCATTTCTACAGGAAAACTTTTATACAATTTATTGAATCTTTTGATAAAATCTGATATATTCTCATCTGGTTTTCTTTTGATTGCATTGAATTATGTTAGTGAATATCCGTGATCCCTTTTTTCACCTCATCTCTGAGTGAGTTGATTTTCCAGTTCTTCCCATGTATTAATAGAATTATTTGGAAATTCCTTAAAACACTTTCTAGCCTGTCCATCCGGAGACTGAACAAAATCCTCATTACAACATCAAGATGTTCTACACGCAGATTTTCAGCAAAATTACAAAACACAGGCAAGTGTTTTTCTACACTTATTTCATCTTCTCCAGTAAAATGTGGGATTAATTTAAGATACTCTTGAGGCATTTCATTCATTGGTTGTGGAAGGTTAAGTGGAGAATATTTTTTCAACAAAAAGGCTAGTGCTGCCATGTTTGCACCTTGATTGATTGTTCCTTGGTTAGATGCAATTGATGAATCTGTTGTGAAAATGAATGGAGGTGGAGGTAAAAGTGATATGGGAGTGGGTTGATGGAAAATGGCAGAGGGACCAACAACTTGAGTTTGTTGAGCTTGAGTAAAAGTAAAAGAAACAAAATCAAAGGAGTGCTCTTCCAACTTAGGTTCTTGAAAATAAATTGGTGTGAAAGGTGAATCTTGCTCCAAGAAAGGAAGTACTTTAGAGATATCTTCAAAAAACGGATTACTAGAACTACTGCCAGGAGTAGACAGTGTAGGAATAGGTGTTGAGGGGGTTTTGGGTTTCCAAGCCCTTTTAGAAACGAATCTTTCAGGGTCTGACAAAGCAATGACCTTCTGCTGTGAGGTATCCGACCTCGTGTGACGCCTTTTGTGAGCCAGAATTCTGAGAATAACAAACACAGCCAAATATTTCCTCCCCTCTGAACAACCAGAAGAAATAATGTGAAAAAACCAGGGAAAATAAACTTCATCTCTTCGTCCCTCGAAACGACGCCAGAAAATGTTGTCTTAAGAGACAATTCCTTCGCTGTGAAAAGGAATCAGTGCTTAAGACATTTTTTAACAATGTATCACATAAGTAATTATATCAAGTGGTCTTCGTTCAATCCCTTTTGGAAACTAATTCTTTAACACTCTTAATAATCTGGTATAATGAAAAACTCTACAATGCCATTAACTACTGATATTCGAATGGAAAAGAAGAACTGCAGAAGAAACTCAAAGTGATATGTTGTAACACAGTATCTACCACTTTAAACTTCAGAATGAATTTATGGATAGAGAGGAAACTCAAAATAATATGTTGTAAACACATAATCTATTACTTTTAAGTTCCAGAGAGAATTTCTGAAGGGAGAGGAGTTGGAGTGAAGGAGCGCAAATTAAGGTTATTTAACTCTTACTCATAGATGTAATTAAGAGATTGAAAACTACTTTACTTCACTACAACTAATTTACTTCACTTCATTCCAAGAAGAACCGACAGCTACTTTACTTCACTTCATTCCAGGAAGAAGGGACAGAAATTGGCACAAGAAAAATGAATCACCATCAATAGTTGCATGAAACTTGATGCTTCTTTCATTAATTCCTAAAAAAAGTAAGTACCAAATATTTAGTCTTCCAGAGGTCCAAAACTTGGAACCCCTGTTCTTTCTTTCGGTCTTTCTTAAATACATCAAAAATAGTTCGTAACTGTTAGAATTTCTTGAACTACTTCGACTACCTAAACTGTTAAAACTATTTATTACATTGCAATTGAGGACATCACTATAGCTTCGATCTTAACAAACGAATAAAACAAATTAAAACATGAAATATTATTCTTTTTACTTAATCTGATTTGTTGTTGATGCGTCTCCCTTAAGTGTTGATGTGTCTCCCTAGTAGATAGGACATCCTTGCCCTACATTTCTTCTAGAGTTCAATATTTGTCTTTTCTTCTTGTTGTCATGTATTTTCTATTTATGATGTGGTATTTCAACAATTTTGCAATGACGCCTTTTTGCCTGACTTGACCCAGCTGTTGCATTTCCAATAGTGCCACTATATGTTCCTTTTTCCTGATTCCGCCTATGCCTCTGTGTTTCAAACAATGTTATCATGTCCTCTTCTTCCTGACCCTGCCTATTTTCTCGTGCTTGCAGCGTCCAATCTTCCATTATTTACAAGGTGCCACTGCATATAACATTGTTCTGCATGAGGTCGGGCGTTACCTGATTCTATTGCACGTGTTCACGTTTCTTCATAAAACAACACAACTACAAATAATCCTGGACTTTAAATAAATTTGAACTAACCTTTGAATGGCATCACGTCTGCCTTTCCATCACATTTTGGCTTTCCATGCTGCTCCGTTATAAGCCTCCTCTTACCTCTGATGTGATTTCTCAAAGGAAAGGTCCTTACTTCCGGATTTGAAATCCTTTGTTTTCAAAACTCGTTTGCCTTTCACACCTGACCATACATGTGTCCAAATTATATTCATTTTTGGGAATAAAGAGAATGTTTTCAAAATACCACCAAGGTGTACCAAAATACACAAGGAAATGGCACGTTATATCCCAACAAAATTCGTAGTTTGGATTTGGTCCCACCCCCTTAAATTATTTTTTTTGCACTTTCTTCCCAAAAAATATTAAAATCTATTTATATAAAAATTTATAGACCATGGGTATTATATTTCCACTATCACTTGGTTTTAGCCTTTATGCATATACACCCAAATTATTAAATGTGCTAGAATTTTTAGCTCCATCTTGGAGCTTTAGAAAATTGGGAATGTAAACTTTGAATCAATCTATCCCTTGTGTTTGTTTGCAAGGCACGAATGTCTAGCAGGTAAATATCAAACACCTAGTAAATAATTGAAAAGTATAAATAATATTTTTGGTGTAAGAATACCTTTGAAATTTTGTGAAAACCCCAATTTGAGAGTATAATTTTTAGGTTACAACATGTTGTAATAATACAATTTAAGCTAAAGTACCCTCACTATGTTTGAGCTATTATATTTATAATGTGGATAAAGAACAAATGTAGCTCTCATTAACCTAAGGGAATTTCATTGTTTAGATATTTTTCTCTTTGAAAAATGAAAATCATTGTGATTATAATTCTCTATATATGTGTGTAATTTTTTAAATCTTTAAATATATTCTCGTGATACATTAAAAAAAATGAATATAAATATTTATTCCATGAAATCCATAGACAAAATGACTCACACATAATGTTAAAATGAAAAAAGATATTTCCTTCCTCACATAGAATAAATTACAACATATGTTTGTACTATGGTTCTTTTATGGTTCCCCCACCTTTAAAACAAAGTGGTTTCAATCCCCACATTCTAAAAGCATCAACCATGAAAGACGCACATTCTCATATATTTGATCTATAAGTAACTAGAAATTTTCACCAAAACATATTGACTTTAAAAATTATTCTTTCGACGATTAATACTTTGTACTTCTTGGTCAACTTACATAGAAACATGCATTATAATATATTAGACATTGGAATATATTGGTTAGAAGATATTTGTTACAAATATTTTCTTAAGGAAATTGAAGAAATACATGCTTCATTGGGGGTAGTTATGATGAAGAGGATGATGAGTTCTTGTGGACTACCTTGTAGATGTTTTTTCACTTTTAATTTTCCGTTATCAAACTTTAATCCTAAAGGGAATCATTGAGCTATGAATTCCCAAGAAGTCTTTCTCTACATTTTTCCTCTACCCCATTGGTAACAAGAAAAAAGTTATCCTTAAAACAATGAACTATTCATATTACTAGTATTATAAAGGATTCATCATGAGTGAACTTGAATGTGTTATCTTTACATTACTATTAACCATTAGATTACAACAATCAAGAAAAAAAAATATGATGAGTAAACTATTTAGTAACAAATTTCAATTTATAATCCACCTATCCTATAACCTAATACACATATAGCGGGATTAAACAACTTTCCAACATTCCTCTAGATATCTTGTATAATTCACATTTCAACACTACTCATCCTAAAAATATCATCAAATCACCAAGATAATGGCTCACGGATTACCTTTACAATGATTGGCTATTTTCAGTGGCCAACCTAACTATGGCTCATGGATTACCATTCCAATGATTGGCTATTTTTAGTGGCCAACCTAACTATAATTTTCTCTTGAAGACAAATTTTTTAGAATTTAAAACAAATTCAAGCATCTAAATAGCTTGACCATCTTATATTGTGCAACAAATTATGGCTTGGTAGTGTATTTGTTGAAGAAAATTCCCAGAATAAAATAACTAGTGCTCCAACAATAATTTAGATACCATAATATCCACTAATCATTTAAAACCAATAACCAAATTTTCCTTTTAACTAGAAATATATATTCCTTTGAGTGTGCTTATAAATCATGCATATAAATTTGATGTCAAGCACATATTCTATCTCATTTATCTACCTAGTGAATATTTCTAACTTGGCATAAAAGCATTAACGTCAAAAATTGTCTACATAATAATCTAAATATACACAATAATCCAAATAAAAATCCCACGATATCCACTAATAAATTGAAAAGAAATATCTAACTTCTAGTTTTAAATACATATATTTTGTTCCTTTAATTATGGTTATGCATCATGTAGCAAGAAGTGTGTATCAAATAGATACTTTACCTCCTTTTATCTCCATACTCAAGCTATCTAATGTTCCATAGATGTACTTTGATTGTGGGTTAGATCCATCTCCTATAACAAATGAATAAACTTGTTTCTAATCTCAATATAATTGTAGCTTCATTATTATTCCATTGTCCTTTCATCCTTGTTTGCATGCTTGCTACATCTTCCCACTTCCCAACTTAAATACTTTTGTTCAACGTAGTACATGGTACTCACCATTTTCAACCTCTATCTCAAATTTTCTATTTTATAAACTCTAATAGATGTATTGAGAAAATTGAAGTTAACATTCTATTGGGTCACATTCTAAAAATACATGTAGCAAGATAGACCTGACATATAGTTGTTAATATATACTATTTCAAATTAGCTTCAAGTGCATTAATATTGAAGGAAAATGCCACAAATAATTGATTGATAGTGATAAATTTACCTATTAAGCCTTTACAACTCCACGGTTTTCTTGAATTTTCTTGATTACCAATGAGCACCAATGGGTTTCCCATGTTGAAAAGTAAAGTTTGGTTGGGGCCCTATATAAATCCTCACAAATGTAGTAGTGGTTGCATCCTTAAAGTGATGTTAATCAATTTGCAAGATCAAAGTAAGGAAGTTCCCTTCATATTAATGTGATCTTTTGACTCTATTAATTGTAATATTCAATTAGAATCTACCTTAATTTCATAATAACCATTTATTTTCATTTACGGAAAATTTATAGCAAGAGAAGGAACAAAAAAATCTAACAAACCAATGGTGTTAGAGAAATGGAAATATCCAGTATATCTTTCCAACAAACTAAGGTTATGATAAAAGTTAATGACTAATTAATTAGATTTTGAAGCTCATTTAGAATTATTAAAAATTAATGATCTAGTACTAATACTTTACATGGGAGGTATGAATATATTAGAGAACACTTGCACCTTTTCTCCATTGGAGAACTCTCTTATAAAAATCAAGCAATCATTGTAGTCTTATTAAAAAGATTGGAATAATGTAAGTAGATGATAATAGGAATTTTCCTAAGAGCCTCTTTAATCTAGTATTACTTAGGCATGTTCAAACTTCTTCCTATAACTCACACACAATTCTAGTTACAAATCTCATGTGGCTACTTTTTTCCATCTTTTGAGAAACATATTTTAATGAGAGAACAAAATAGGAAATTAAAAAGAGTAGGCCTCTATATTTTTAAAAATATTGAAATAAAAGAGGGAGGGTAGTAGCTTGCATCTACCAAATGTTCGTCACTTACATCAACCTACTCTAACAGTTGTTGAGAATTAGGTAGGGCTAGGTTTAATTCAAATTCTATGCTTGATAATTACTTGTGAGCTTACTTCTCTTACTTATGTATTCTCTTCTTAGCTTATTAATTCTTTCATCAGGTCAATTATCAAAACATAACACAAGAGACAAATTTAGGCTTCTAGAGCGAGGGCCAAAAACTCTCCCTCTTAGAGAGGAAAACCCGCAAGTAATTATTCTTATAGATCTTCGATTTGACATGTACCATGAACATGACTCAGACCCTTGACCTATGTATGCCTTCAAGACCTTTGTCACAACTTCTTCCTGGACTCCTCAAACTGATCTCCTTCTCTACACTATCATGCACCATCCTGCACCATCCTGCACCAGAACTTGGAAGGCTCAATTCCTAACTCTTAACACTAGCTTCTTGAGTTTGCTTCTCAAACTATCTTCTCATAGCTTCTCTTTATCTTTGCTAGAGTATTCCTTACAGCAGTCTTGGCACTAAAACACACAGTCCTCCAAGTTATTTCAATCTGCACTTTGTATGCTATTCTAGAGCTGTCCTTTAACTTCATACTATAACTTCACAGAGATACTCGAAGCCTTTTTCTCCACAGAATATATATATATACTGTGGCCAAAACAAAAATATACTATATTGAATTAACACTAAGAATCTATGTCTGTATACTTCGCAAATCCTGAAGTTGTAGTTTCAACTATCTTCCTAATATGTCCGAGATTTCTCCTGCAATTGTTGACCAAAATCTTCAAATTTATGCGAGCTTTGTTCTTGTACTTCACATCTATTAGAGTTGTCCAAATTGGTTTCTATTCTGTGTAGTTTAGTGGGGTTTATATATTTTTTCCCCCTATATTAAACCGATCTCTCCATTAGATTTGAGGCTAACATGTTTCCAGGTTTGTGGGCTGACTTTAAGAGGTATTCCAACATTGATATGATCAGGAGTGTTTAGCATTATTCTTGAGCTATATTGACAAGCTAATTCACAAGGTCTTGAGGAATACTTGAAACTTCATATACATGACTCTAATTACATTTTTGAAAAGATGAAAAATCCCTAAAAGACATCAAGAAGAAGTCTTTGACCTATAATAAAATCCCTAGTTCATGAAACCCATGAAGCAAGATTAACAAAATATATTTTATTATCTTTGTATTCTTCATTACATGAATACATAATTACATAGTCAATATGAAGGCCGAACTTAGTTACACTTTCCAACACTCCCTCTTAACCAGGGAGGTATTCATAATGGTACATGGTCACTTTCAATCTGAAGAATCTCATAAGAAGAATTAGATTGGTAATCGCATATGTATAGTATCATATCAACCAGCATTGTCCTAGTGCAAGGCCTTGACTAACAGCCCCATATCTCAACGAGACAATGGGCTACAATGCTAGCAAGACACATGACTTATAGACACCATTGTTATTGTCGCTCCAAGGTACATACTCCACCCAAGTGTTCCCAAAGTATGACCTTATTGGACTATTCTTCTCCTGGGTAGCCAACTCTCAAAGAATATCGGTCCCCGTTAATTAGATTAACTTAGGAAAAAAATATAACTAATTAGCGGGCATATTGCCCATAAATAATTAGTTAATTTATTTACCAGCGGAATTATTGGTAGCATCATTTTCGGTGGGAATTTCCAAATTTGTTGGAGTTAGCTAGAGTCCTTCCAAATTTGGAGGAGAAATTGGGGGAAGTTTGTTTTTGCCTAACTGAGTCAATTCTCGACCAAATTGAGCTCAGAAAGAGTCATTCTTGGCTAATTGGCATGTTATGAACACATTGGAATAGGTTTCAAAGGCAGAGGAGCTCATCTACAGAGGGTTTTTTTGCCTTGAATAATTTTGAAGCTTAGGGCCACTAGGAGGGAAGGCTATGCCTAGAGCATCTAAAGGCCAAATTGAGTAAATAAATAATCATTTCTGATATATTTCGACATTTTTAACTCATTGGAATAGGTTCAAAGAGAATTTTATGCATGTAAACAACAATTTGAGCACAATTGAGCTAATACAGAGGCCTAAGTTATGAAGTTGGACCAAGGAGATGCAACCCAAGAGGGGTGAACTCCTTCATCAAAACTCCTTTTTAATCGATTAGTTGTGATGGTTTGCTGTTATTTATGTTGTTGTTGTTCAACCTTTTAAATTCATGCTTTATGCTTTCAAATTCACTCATAAAAATCAGTTTTAATTACCTCTTTGACACACATAAGCAACAAGGGAACCTGTACTTCAAGCATAAGATCAGTAAATATGTTTTATATCTGAAAATTTAATTAGCACAACAAAACTAACATTCAAATTCAGATCAACTGGGTATCAGAGCAAGGTTGAAAAGCTTTGGTTTAAAGACAAAGTTATTTTCTTGATAGTTGCTTGAAGATTTGTGCAAGTTTAATGGTTGCAATTTGTGATGCTGACAAGGTTAAAGTTGCAGAAAGGTGAAGGGAAATTTTTGGTTGCAAGTCCCAAGATTAGGACCAGAAGAGGGAGAGATGAAAGAGCATCATCTTCACCCAAAATTCCACTCATAGTTTCACATGAAGATACTCAAGTTTTGTCTCAAGAAGCTGAGATTGAAGAGGTGCAATTTGTACAAGAAGCTGAGTTGATTGAAGAGGTGCAATTTGTACAAGAATCTGAGTTGATTGAAGAGGTACAAGCATAATAAGTTGAGTTTGAATCCATAGCATTCATGTCAGGTGTTGGAGATACTCAAGGACATTCAGAAGAGGAAGATGTCAAGTGAGACTTCAAAGACATAAATAGGATGATTAAAGTTATGTTTGATGTATTTATTGTTGGGATGGTAGGAGAAGGTTCTAAGCCTCCATATGCAGAAGGAACTTTAGATGGTAAGAAGTATGAAGAGAGGACTTCAAAGGGAAGTGGAGGAAAGCCACCTCCATATCCACCATCTTCACCATCCTCATCATTTCCATCTGCATCATCTTCCACTTCCACCACAAAAACCACTCACACTCACCTAAAAGCCACAAAAAGAAAAACTTCATTACTCAGATTGGACATTAATTTTGAACTTCCTAGGTACAATGGCGAGGTAAATGCAGGGAGGCTTGACAATTGGATATGTCAATTGGAGGTGTATTGTAGAATTCAGAACCTTCATGAAGATGACATAAAGATCCAGTTGGCTTCCTTAAGGCTAGAAGGAGCAATAATAGTTTGGTGGGAAGAAAAGACTCAAGAGAAATGTGAATCCATGGTAAGATATCCATTTCCTGGGTTGAGTTTATTTCTTCCATTAAAAGACAATTTTATATTTAGCCTATATTCAAAAAGCTATTATGAGTTGGAAAAATTTTAAGCAACTCAAGGGTCAAACAGTTCAAGAATGTACCCAGGAGTTTAGGAAGAGGGCTTTGTTGTTAGGAATAAATTTGAATTCGCAAGATACACTCTTGAAATGCATTGGGGGTTTACATTCCTATTTGAAACATACTATCCTTATGTTTAACCCAAGCAATTTATATGAAGTTTGTGTACAAGCCACACACTTAGAGGCAAGAGGGAAACAAAGCATAGATGAGAAAATTGAAAGTGAGGGTAAAGGAAAATGAAAGCTTTATGTAAAAGGAAAAATAAATAAATCTGTAAAAAGAGAGAAGGAAAAACTCACATGCAAAAATTGTTCGAAGACTTCCCATGATGAAGACCAATGTTGGAAACTTCATCCAGAATTGAAATCAAACAGACTGAAATCCAAAGAGAAGGGAAAAATTGTTGCTATAGCTGAACATGACTTAGAGTTAGATTCAGGAGATGAGACAAAGATTACAGACATGGGTTTGAAAGGTAAACATGTTGCAAGCACTATTTCTTCAAAATTTTCAAATGATGCTCATGATGAAGATACAAGAATATAAATTTTCCATATTAGAGTTGTCTCTAAACATACCAATATTGCACTTTTTGATAGTGGGTCACAAGCTGACTTGATTTCTGAAGATTTGGCTAAGAAACTATGCCTTGAAATTATTAGACATCCAATACCATATCCTTTGGGTTGGATATGCAATAATGAAAACTTGCAGGTTACAAGGAAGTGCTTACTAAGATTCACCATCAACTCAAACTTTCTTAATGAAGTTGAGCTTGATGTGGTGCCGCTTGAGATATCAGGCATTGTACTGGGAAGTCCTTATATGTATGATAGGAAAACAATATTTCATCACCATGAGATCAAGTATCACTTGTTTAAGGACGGTATTGATTACATAATTAGAGTGCATAAGAATAAGACATGTTTGTCTCTTATGCATGCATGGAAGCAAAATGAAGAGGATAGTGAATGCAAGTCAAAACTTGACATTGTTGATGATCAAACAAAGAGATGTGTTGAATCAAACTTTTTAAAAATATGCTTATGCTTGCAATGAGTTTTTTTTTTATGTTATCATGTTTCCTTTGAAGAAATGTAAAACATTTGCAGCAGTCAACATCAGTGTTGAGTAGTGTTGGAAACCAGATGTCGGTACAAGAGAATGCAAAGGACAAAGAGAAAGAGACAAAGCAGCTTGGAAAAGAAGGCATGGGTTCCACAAATGTTGTTGTATGGTTTCCAAAAGGTATGTGGCAATGGCAAAGATACTTGGTCAAGAGTCAATGCAAGTACAAAGCGAGATCAGCTAAAAATCACCATGGTGACAGTGTGCAAGATGAGAAAATTTTTAAGTTTCCTTTGATTTTTTACCAAGGTAGGAACAATATGTTTTATGCAAAAGTAGATTTTTATTTCAAAAATTCATAAATATTACAGCATGATGGTGTCAATGACAGCAAGAGAAGGTCGCAAGAATCAAGGAAAAGGTTGACCTTTTTTTAAAGGCTCCAAATGATGAAATTGGGAAAATTTCAGTGGATAGAGACTGGAAGGGTGAGGTAACAATACCCTAATCCACATGATCAGTCATCAGAGAGCTTTTGGGCTCCAAAATGCTCCTAGTGGGGAGGAATGATGAGAGGCTCAAAATTTTAGCTCAAAAATGAAAGTGCTCAGAATTGAATGAAGCCAAAACTACCGTGACTGGCCCGTCGTAAGGAATCCAACGCAACTCATTTTGTTGAAAACTGAGTTTCGATGAGGAAGTTATGGTCTGTTGATCGTCGTTCATAACAAACCAATTTTTATAAAAAAAATTGCAGAACAGGTACAGGATGATGACATGGCAGCCTAGTCAGCATTCAAGGAATATTCTTCAGTTTTAGTCCAATGGGAATGGGACAAGTGTCACTATGGGATTCACCAGTTTGGTTTGTGAAGGTGAAATTTGTCCAATGACCTCCTAAGGTTGAATTTTGGGTTCATGATATTTATGTGCTAGAAATTTTTTTTTTTTAATTAATTAAAGTTATATATATATATATATATATATATATATATATATATATATATATATATATATATATATATATAATTAAAAGTTTAATTAATTTTATTATTTCCACATATAAACCTATAACTTAAAGTCTGCAAAGTAAGGAGTATCTTCATTAAACGTTGGTGGCATATGTTAATTTGAACCATAGTCCGCGTTTGTGAAAAGTTTGATTCAACACATCTCTTTGTTTGATCATCATCAATTTCAAGTTCTGACTTGCATTAACTATCCTCTTCATTTCACTTGCATGTATAAGAGACAAACATGTCTTTTTCTTATGCGCTCTAATTATGTACTCAATACCATCCTTAAACAAGTGATACTTGTTCTCATTGCGATGATATATTGCTTTCCAATCATACAGATAAGGACTTCCCAATACAATACCTGATTGTTAGGATATTCCGACACATAGGAAATAGTTAATAATAACTTAGTCTAGTGTAGAGTTAGGTAAAGTGTGTTTCTTTACCATGTACATTTGTAACTTATAATTCGATGGTCACGATTTGTTGTGATCTAATGGTTATCTCTCACCTCGATATTAACGGCACTTGATCCGTGGCTTAACACCCGATTGGTCCATGATATTTATTTAAAGAGCATGGAGGGTCATTTCTCCGGTAACCGTTTATGAGAGAAACATATGTAACTTTTCTTTTGATATTAATAAATTGCCTGAAGTGGCCGCGTTGGCTGAGGCCATGGACTGTTTCCCTCTTTGAGGGTTTTAACCACGTGATTATACTGGTGTACTGATTTGTGATCTGTTTGTGAGCGGTGACCTTTGGTTCTTGATCTACAGAACTTACCCTGTAAATTCCTACATGGTATCAGAGCTATTTTGAGGGCCGCATCTGTTGTTGATCAAAATCCAAAGCCATTTTGACTGCATGAAAATTTCATTTTGTAGATCTACTATTTCTAAACATTTTTGGGCTTGGAGAACTGATCTATTGTGTCTGGAGCATTGGTTACAGTGAGGAACACCTTTTGTTTCATGCGAAAAGGTTTTTGGCTGCCCAAGTTATGACAGTTTAGATCTAGAGGTATAAAGCATCTGTTTTGCAGTTATATTTGCTAATAGTTCTGCTTATTTCGGTTCCCTCTGTTTATTTTCTATTTTAAGGTTTTATTTATTTTCCGGATGTATACCCTCTTCTCTATGTATTCTCTTTGCTCAGCGCTGTGTGCGATATCGGCAAATCAGAAACATGAAAAGGGAATTTTTTTTGCTACATATGCTCTTTCCCTGCGTCTTTGTGTGATCTCGGGAAATCAGAAATAGTGAAAAATTGATAGTTGCCGGTTTTGTGTTTTTTTGTGGAGGAAAAGGCATGCACACCGAAGAGTTAAAAAAAAAAAAAAAAAAACACTCCTTCCTCCTTTCAAACAATAACAAAATCCTTTTACTATCTCACTTGGTGAGGGGCTAGCTTATGTTAATAGAGGTCTTGGGTTCAAATATCTTTCTCAAGCTTCTTTTGTAAAAAAAATTTGTTAAAAGGGGCGGATTTTTTTTTTTTTTAAAGTCACACTTCATCCTGTTGTCGTAACTATTCAACATCTTCAACTCATTTTTTCAAAAAGACATAACTTCTTCATCCGGAAGCCGTTCTTTGTGCCGTTTTTTTTTAAACGGACTAATTTTTCGAGATATTTCCATTGGAACTATTAGTTTCAGATTTTCTCAGCTTCACTTTTTTTTTTTTAAAATGGAAATTTCATGCCCGATTATTCTTAACAGCGCCAATTAATTCCAATGGCTACCTCACATGGTAGATATACTTAAAAGTAAAGGGCTTTACAGAATAGCCACAGGGGTAGAAACTAAACCTTCTGATGATGATAAAGTCGCTAAATGGGAAAATAAACAAGATCAATCACAAGGGTTGATAGGAATGTCCATAGCTCAAGATCTTTGATTTCATATCCTTGACATTGACACCCCTCATAAAGCCTTGGACAAAATAAATATTGTCTTTGGCATTCAAAATCAAATCAGGGCCCATCAAATTTAAAATGAGTTGCTTACTTTGGACCCTAATAATTTCTCCTCTATTGAAAATTTTTTGTCCAAATTCAAGACCCTTAGACTTCTTTTAGAAAGTTGTAAGGTAAAAAAAGGAAGATAGTAGCCTCATCTATTGCATTCTTTCTAAGCTTCGCCTTGCTTACTCTATATTTGTTTCTGCCTTCCATTCCACTAGAGAAGCCATCACTTCTTTAGGAACCACCTACAAGAATCCCTCTTTTGATTCCTTTTGTGATTATTTGATAAGAGAACAAGAAAAACTCTTACACCTTGGTCTTATCACTTCTGGAAACGCTTCTAAGAAATCTTTAGGGCCTAACAACAATCATATCAAAAGAATCCCAAGAAGCAGTATCCTAAAAAGTATGGTTTGAAACCAAACAAGGGTCCTAAGCAATCTCAGCCGCAAACTGAAAAAGCAACTCACCAAAATGATAAGGCATATAAAAACAAAGGAAAGAAGACAGATAGACATTGCAACTTTTGCAGTCGTGATGGCCATATAGAGTTCAAATGTTTTAAGAAGATGGAAGCCTTAGAGGCAGTAATGAAGAAGCACAACATAAATTTGGAGCACTCTTCACCTTCATCTTCAGGAATGGCACTTTCTGCTTGTGGTTGTCAAACATCAAGATCTGGTTATGCATTAAATGTGTCTTCCTCTTCTCATTCTTATGAGTGGCTCATTGATTCTGGAGGTTCTTATCACATGGCCAAAAATAAAGCCATGTTTTCTTCTTTAAGTGACTATAACACCAAACACATTTATGTTGGTGATGATATATCTCTTAGTGTTGCATGATTTGGAACCATTCATCTCGATAATGGTCAGTTTAATGATGTACTATGTGTTCCTACCTTGTCATGCAACCTTCTCTCTGTTTATTAGATAACTCATTCAGGTGAAGGGAAAATAGTATAATTCTCACCTCATGATGTTGTAATCAAGGACCTCAAAGATCCTAAACATATTTTAGCTACTGGCATTGCTGATGATTCCACAAGGTTGTATAAGTTTGACAACTTTGGATCATCATGTCTTCCCTTCATTTTTGTTTCTCATAATGATGAAGTGAGCAAACTTTGGCATGAGTGATTTGGTTACTTAAACTATCGCTCTCTTCAAACTCTATGGAAGGAAAATATGGTGACGGGTCTTCCTATGGTATCTTGCCGAGATGGTGCTTGCTCCGGATGTGTACTCGGGAAACATCATTGGGATAGTTTTGACAAACGTGCCTCTTGGCATGCTTCAGCCCCTTTGCAGCTTGTGCACAGTGATTTATCTTGTCCACTTCTTGTTGTTTCTTTCTCTGGTTGCAATTACTTCTTAACTTTCATTGATAATTTTTCCAGACACACTTGGGTATACTTCTTAAAACTCAAGAGTGAATTTTTTAACATGTTCTTGGCCTTTAAGGCCTTTGTTGAGAAACAATCTGGACATCAAATTCTTAAGTTAAGATCAGAAAATGGCGGAGAATATGTTAACAACAAATTTATCAACTTCTGCACTGAGCATGGAATTCAATTGCAACATACTGTTCCATATACTCCACAAAAAAATGGTGTAGCTGAAAGGAAGAATCACACCTTAAAAGAAATGGCTAATTGTATGCTTCAATCTAAAGGACTTGGTCTCAATTTTTGGGCAGAAGCCATTAATTGTGAAAATTACATAGTAAATCGCACTCCTACTAAGGTTTTAAAGAATATAACTCCAGAAGAAGCTTGGAGCTCAATCAAACCAGATGTAAGTCACTTTCATGTTTTTGGAAGTGATGCTTGGGCCCATATTCCAGATGCAAAACATAAAGCCTTAGAACCTAAGAGTGAAAAATGCATTTTTGTTGGATATTCTGAAGATGTCAAAGGATATATACTTCTTCAACCAAAATCAAAAAATATAAATATTAGAAGAGATGTAAAATTTGATGAAAATATATCGACCTGCGAGCCTAGTTCGACGGGTGTGCCACCTTTGGCCTGCGAGCCTAATTTGGCATATGTGCCACCTCTCTCTCTCTCTTTTATTTTTAATGGCATTCCTTCCAGTTCAGATGATGATAGCAAGGATGACAATCCTCCTCCACCTCTTGAAATTGTTCCTTATACTCCACCGCTTCCAAGATGGGTCTGCTCTACTCAGGATGCAACAGGTTTTCTTGTAGGTGACCCTACCGATCGCCGACGTACACGTTCTCAGTTTGAAAGAGCCTCTTCCTTATTGGCTCAAGTTCTAGAAAATCCTGATCCATAAACCTTTGAAGAAGCCTCTAGTCATCCAGATTGGGATGAAGCTATGAATGAAGAATATTACTCCTTATTGGCGAATGATACTTGGGATCTTGTTCCTCTTCCAAAAGGAAGAAAACTTGTCAGATGCAAATGGTTTTACAAAACAAAGTTTGGACCAGATGGAAAAGTGGATAGACATAAATCTCGTCTTGTCGCTAAAGGATTTTCACGAGTTGAAGGAATTGACTATGCTGAAACCTTCTCCCCTGTTGCCAAAATGAATTCTATCTGCCTTGTTCTTTCCCTTGTTGCCTCCTTTAAATGGGAAATCCATCATATGGATGTTAAATCTGCCTTCTTACATGGATATTTACATGAAGAAATCTACATGGAACAACCCCCTGGCTTTATCCAAAACGAATCTAGCCCTGTTTGTCACCTTAGGAAGTCTCTCCATAGTCTCAAACAAGCTCCTCGGGCTTGGTATACCAAAATGGATAGATTTCTATTAGATAATGGCTTTTCTAGGTGTCATCTGGACAACACTGTCTACACCAAGAAAGTGGGTAAGTTCTTCATTATCCTTGTCCTTTATGTTGATGATCTTATCCTTACTGGTAGTGATCCAAACCATATAAACCATGTGAAGTCTAGCCTCAAAAATAAGTTTGAAATGACAGACTTAGGACACTTGCATTATTTCCTTGGTCTTCAAGTCTTACAATCCAAGGAACGCATTACCCTCTCTCAGTCCAAGTATGTCTGTGATCTTCTACACCACTTTCACATGGAAGACTGTAAGCCAACCCCTTCTCCCTTTCAATGTGGAGTCAAGCTTTCAGTCACTTGTACTACCCCTGAAGTTGATGCTACCTTATATCGTCAACTTCGGTATCTAACCCATACCCGTCCTAACCTTTCTTTTGTTGTTGGTCTTATCGTTTGGTTTATGCACCAAACTCATGAAAGTCACTGGAAAGCAGCTAAAATAATACTTCGATATATTCAAGGTACAGTTCAGTTCGTGATTCATTACAGTGCAGGAGCATCTCCATTGTTGATTGGTTTCACTGATTCTGATTGGGTTGGTGACCCTGATGATCGAAAGTCTATTGTAGGCTATGTATTCACTCTTGGTTTAGGACCTATTACTTGGTCTTTTAAGAAACAAAGTTCCATCTCTCTTTCTTCAGCAGAAGCGGAGTATTGTGGTGCAGTTGAAGCCAACAAGGAATCCATGTGGCTTCCTCAGATCCTGTCTGAATTTGGTCTTCATTAGCAGCATCCAACTGCACTTTGGTGTGATAATCAGAGTGCCATTCAGCTATGTAAAGATCTAGTTCATCATTAGCATATGAAACACATTGAACTCCACATACACTTCATTAGAAAGCTCATTCATGATCGTGTTCTTGAAGTGAAGTATTGTCCAACCAATGATCAAGTAGTCGATATCTTTACAAAGGCTCTCATAGAAGCGAAGTTTACCAAACTTCGATCCATGCTTGGAGTTCAGGAAATTTTTCATTAAGGGGGGATAGGCTCTAATGCCTCATTCCTTCTCCTATTGTGTCACCTTTGTAAATCCTTCAATCCTATCCCAATTTTTTCTAAGGGGGGATGTTAGGATATTTTGACACATAGGAAATCTGCTCTTTTTGTGTCACCTTTGTAAATCCTTCAATCCTATCCCAAGTTGTTCTTAAGGGGGGATGTTAGGATATTTCGACACATAGGAAATAGTTAAGAATAACTTAGTCTAGTGTAGAGTTAGGTAAAGTGTGTTTCTTTACCATATACATTTATAACTTATAATCTGACGGTTATCTCTCACCTCGGTATTAACGACACTTGATTCGTGGCTTAACACCTGATTGGTCCATGATCTCTATTTAAAGAGCATGGAGGGTCATTTGTTTGGTAACTGTTTATGAGAGAAACATATGTAACTTTTCTTTTTATATTAATAAATTGCCTGAAGTGGTCGCGTTGGCTCAGGTCATGAACTATTTCCCTCTTTGAGGGTTTTAACCACGTGATTACACTGGTGTACTGATTTGTGATCTGTTTGTGAGTGGTGACCTTTGGTTCTTGATCTACGAAACTTACCTTGTAAATTCCTACACTAATATCTCAAGCGGCACCACATCAAGCTCAAATTCAACAAGAAATTTTGAGTTGATGGAGAATCTTAGTAAGCACTTCCTTGTAACCTGAAAGTTTGCATTCTTGCATATCCAACCCAAAGGATATGGTCTTGGATGTCTAATAGTTTCAAGGCCTAGCTTCTTAACCAAATCTTTAGAAATAAAGTTAGCTTGTGACCCACTATAAAAAAGTGTATCAATCTTGGTATGTTTATAGACAACTCTAATATGGAAAAGTTCTATTCTTGTATCTTCATCATGAGTATCATTTGAAAATTTTGAAGAACTAGTGCTTGCAACATGTTTACCTTTCAAACCCATGGTTGTAATCTTTGTCTCATCTCTTGAATCTGACCCTAAGTCATGTTCAACTATAGCAATGTTTTTCCCTTCTCTTTGGCTTTCAGTGTACTTGGATGAAGTTACCAACAATGGTCTTCATTATGGCCAGCCTTTGAACAATTTTTGCATGTGATTTTTTCCTTCTCTCTTTTTACAGAGCTATTTATTTTTCCTATTACATAAAACGTTCCTTTTCCTTTACCCTCACTTTCACTTTTCTCATCTATGCTTTATTTCCCTCTTACCTCTAAGTGTGTGGCTTGTACACAAACTTCATATAAATTGCTTGGGTTAAACATAAGGATAGTATGTTTCAAATATGAATATAAACACCCAATGTATTTCAAGAGTGTATCTTGGGAATTCAAATTTATTCCTAACAACAAAGCCCTCTTCCTAAACTCCTGGGTACATTCTTGAATTGTTTGACCCTTGAGTTGCTTAAAATTTTGCCAACTCATAATATCTTTTTGCATATAGGCTAAAGGATAAAATTGTATTTTAATGGAAGAAATAAACTCAACCCAAGAAATGGATATCTTACCATGGATTCACATTTCCTCGAGTCTTTGCTTCCCACCAAAATAGTGCTTCTCCTTCTAGCCTTAATGAAGCCAACTGGATCTTTATGTCTTGTTCATGAAGGTTTTGAATTCTTCAATATACCTCCAATTTGCATATGAAATTGTCAAGCCTCTCTGCATTTCCTCACCACTGTACATAGGAAGTTCAAACTTAATGTCCAATTTGAGTAATGGAGTTTTTCCTTTTGTGTCTTTTGAGTGAGTGTGAGTGGTTTTTGTGGTGGAAGTGGAAGATGATGCAGATCGCGATGATGAGGATGATGAGGATGGTGGAGATGGAGGTGGCTTTCCTCCATTGCCCTTTGAGCTCCTCTCTTCATCCTTCTTACCATCTGAAGTTCCTTCTCCATATGGAGGCTTAGAACCTTTTCTTGCCATCCCAACAGTAAATACATCGAATATAACTTCAACCATCCTCTTTATATCTTTGAAGTCTCTCTTGACATCTTCACTTCTGAATGTCCTTGATTCTCTCCAACACTGGACATGAATGCTATGTATTCAAGCTCAATTTCTGGTGCTTGTACCTCTTCAATCAACTCAGCTTCTTGGACAAATTGCACCTCTTCAATTTCAGCTTCTTGAGACAAAAATTGAGGTTCTTCAAGTGCAGCTATGAGTGGAATTTTGGGTGAAGATGATGCTCTTTCAGCTCTCCCTCTTCTGGTCCTAATCTAAGGACTTGCAACCAACAATTTCCCTTCACCTTTTTGCAACTTTAACCTTGTCAGCGTCACCAATTGCAACAATTAAACTTGCACAAACCTTCAAGCAACTATCAAGAAAATAACCTTGCCTTTCAACCAAATATTTTCAACCTTGTTCTGATACCAACTTGATCTGAATATGGGAAAAAAATTTATTGCTATGCAAGCTCTCTCATCAGTATTACAAATGTGTTGAAGGATGTGTTTAAGTTGTCTCATGTTAACCATTTGTGAAAGGGGTTAAAGTGTCAAGTTTCATGTGTTTTAGATGATCAAATTATGAGTTAATTAACTTTTGAAAACTCATATACAGCAAATTAAATGAATAAATATAACTCATATCAATCACATAACACAATGGATGATAATAGAGTTCACCCCTCTTGGGCTACATCTCCATGGACCTGCTTTAATTAGCTAGGCCCTCTTGGGATTATGAGTAAAATGTCTGATTACAAGAACCAGTATTGCTCCAATGGATATGATAACTATTCCATTGGCTTCAGAACACTCAAATACCCCCAAAATAACTATTCAACCTCTGACTTTGGCTACCCACTCCTCTAGGATTGACCTCCAATCCCGGTGGCCATGGGCTTGTTTAATCTCCAAAGTGACAAAAATTACCTTCAGATGTGCTCCAATGCCTCTATAAATTGTACCATTGTGTTCAGAGCATCAAATAAATCAAAATTTCACTATTCATTCACTCCATTTGGCTTTCAACTGATCTGGGTATGGCCTTCCCTCCTGGTGGCCCTAGCTTCAAAATTATTCAAGTGACCAAAAACACCTATATATTTGTTGCATTGGCTCTGCAAGTTGTTCCAATGTATTCATAGCATGCCAATAAGCCAATAATGACTCTTTTTGAGCTCAATTTGCACGAAAATTGACTCATTTATGGCAAAAACAAAATTCCCCCCGATTTCTCCTCCAAATCTAGAAGGACCCCAGCTAACTCTGATAAATTTGGCAATTCTCGCCGAAAATGGTGTTGTCGTTAATTTCACCGCTAATTAGGAGGAGGATTTATTAGGGCGTAATCCCGAATTAAATCGGATAAGCGCGTTCTTAATACGCATTATCGTTGAGTGTTTTGGAGCTTGGTCATATCGAGTCACGTGGAGGAGGGTTGGCTCGAGAGTTGTCCCCCTCCTTCCCACTGTCGTCGGATCAACAAAACGCATTCTAATACAATTTTGGTGCAAAGGATTTCATTGAACTGGACCCATGGCTCATTGGTAAATGCATTGGAAAGGTTTGGGGGAGGTCGTGGGGTTGAGCCCCGACCTCGCCCCTCCATAACATTTTGCAACGAAATATATACACGTTCCCAACCTTACATATCACATTCCATTCGAATCTTTGAAGATTCATGCTCACATTAAATATATTACTCCAACATATGGTTAACGAACTCTGGTTTGAACATTAAAATGCCACCGAATGTTGATATACCATGGACTTTAATATATATGTGACCCCCATAAGAAATTAAAATGCAGACTATGGTTCGAATTAACATATGCCACCAACGTTTAATGAAAATACTCCTTACCTTGCGGACTTTAGGTTATAGGTTTATATGCGGAAATAATAAAATTAATTAAAGTTTGAATTATATATATATAATTAAAAAAATTTATTTTCCAACACATAAATACCATGAACCCAAAATTCAACCTTAGGAGGTCATTGGACAAATTTCACCTTCACAAACCAAACTGGCGAATCCAATAGTGACACTGGTCACAGTCCCATTGGACTAAAACTGAAGAAGATTCCCTGAATGCTGACTGTGCTGCCATGTCATCAAATTGTACTTGTTCTGCAATTTTTTTTATAAAAATTTTGCTTGTTCTGAACGACGATCAACAAACCATAACTCCCTCACCCGATCTCGGTTTTCAACGAAACAAGTTGTGTTGGATTCCTTGCAATGGGCTGTTCACGGTCGTTCTATTTTCATTCAATTCTGAGCACTTTCATTTTAGAGCTTAAATACTGAGCCTCTAATCATCGCTTGTGTTTTTCTCTACGTCTTCCATCATTTGGTGCACTTGCTGGTTTCCCCAAAGAACGAAGTCTTTAGAATAACTTGACAGATTTATGATCACGGCTTAATTTCATAATTTCATTATCCCACCATAACATGATGGATACATCATGATTAACATGAACATGGTGCACATGACTGATACAAAGACCTAACGAAGGTCAACGCAAACATTGTTACAGGTAGGAGGGGTCATTGGATGTCGGATGAGTCTGCAGGTCGAGGTGGCTATCTCACTCAACCACCATTCGCTATTCTTTGTCATCTTAATTAGAATGTTTTCCGACTAGTTACAATTCCCAAGCAATTCCTCCACCCAAATAGACTACTCCATCCCTAACAATAATATTTTCTATTGATTCAAATAATAACATGCACCTTCTTCATAAATAGATATGAAGTATTGGAAAAATGATAAGACCTATCCCCTTATAAACCAATCCTTTGTATTAAAATAATGGTTTTAAATATGTAATATTAATTATAGAAATTAAATGTCAAAACAATATCCTCTCTTAAAATAATAATTAAAATCCTAACAAAGAAAAGTTTTAAGTAGTAATATCAACCACTTAAAGAACGAAGTCTTTAGAATAACTTGATAGATTTCTGATTGCGGCTTAATTTCAAAATTTCATTATCCTGCCATAACATGATGGATACATCATGATTAACATGAACATGGTGCACATGACTGATACATAGACCTAACGGAGGTCAATGCAAACATTGTGAGAGGTAGGATGCATCATCGGATGTTGGATGAGTTTGCAGGTCGAGGTGGCTATCTCACTCAACCACCATTCGCTATTCTCCGTCATCTTAATCAGAATGTTTTCCAACTAGTTACAATTCCCAAGCAATTCCTCTGCCCAAATAGACTACTCCATCCCTAACAATAATATTTTCTATTGATTCAAAT
Organism: Pinus albicaulis; assembly: GCA_034641835.2. NCBI lineage: Eukaryota > Viridiplantae > Streptophyta > Pinopsida > Pinales > Pinaceae > Pinus > Pinus albicaulis. The sequence continues at coordinate 465,984,100 of CM076569.1, forward strand.
AATAACATGCACCTTCTTCATAAATAGATATGAAGTATTGGAAAAATGGTAAGACCTATCCCCTTATAAACCAATCCTTTGTATTAAAATAATGGTTTTAAATATGTAATATTAATTCTAGCAATTAAATGTCAAAACAATATCCTCTCTAGGAATAAGAATTAAAATCCTAACAAATAAAAGTTTTAAGCAATAATATCAACCACTTAAAGAACGAAGTCTTTAGAATAACTTGACAGATTTCTGATTGCGGCTTAATTTCAAAATTTCATTATCCCGCCATAACATGATTAACATGAACATGGTGCACATGATTGATACAAAGACCTAACGGAGGTCAACGCAAACATTGTGAGAGGTAGGAGGAGTCATCGGATGTCGGATGAGTCTGCAGGTCGAGGTGGATATCTCATTCAACCACCATTCGCTATTCTCCATCATCTTAATCAGAATGTTTTCCGACTAGTTACAATTCCCAAGCAATTCCTCCACCCAAATAGACTACTCCATCCTTAACAATAATATTTTCTATTGATTCAAATAATAACATACACCTTCTTCATAAATAGATATGAAGTATTGGAAAAATGATAAGACCTATCCCCTTATAAACCAATCATTTATATTAAAATAATGATTTTAAATATGTAATATTAATTATAGAAATTAAATGTCAAAACAATATCCTTTCTTAAAATAAGAATTAAAATCCTAACAAATAAAAGTTTTAAGTAGTAATATCAACCACTTGTAATTATATTTGAAAGAAAAAGGTTTAATAAATATTAAAATAAATGAAAGAATAAAACTTAATTAACATGGATTATTTTTAAAATATTAATAATATTTTTAAAATAATCAAATTTATTAATATTTTATATAATTTAGTTGTAGATAAAAAAAAAAATATTTAAACACATGATCGAGAATTTATTTGGTATTGAGTTAGTCAAGCTTTGTAGTTATCAAGACCTAATTATTTTGCAATGACATAATCAAGTGGCTAGATTCCAACTAGATGATTTGTAGGGCTCAGTAGTAGTGTTGTGGATTATGTTATATTCAATATCCTTGTTTCCAACCAAATAGTAAATTTTGACCTCTTAAATCACTATGAGCCCGACTTGATCACGAACCTTTAACCTTAACTTTAGACTTTTCCATGCACAAAAGCTCCATGTAAGAGAATTGCAGGAATAAAAACAACCTCAATTTTGACAAAAGTAAAATTTATATATTCTTAAAGGATTTAAATAGGGATATATACCTCTTAAATTCTAAGGATAACATTGAAAACCTCTTATCACAATTTTATTACACCACTCTTTACTTCTATTAACAAGTTCTCTATCGAAGTGTGATCTAAAAAGAATAATAGAACTACCAACCATTGATATGGTAATTATTGTAAAATTGCTATAAAATCAATTAGGAATGACTCTAATGAATCTTTGAAGCTTGGTAAAATAGATACATACATTTTATTTTTATTTATTTATTTTTAAATCTTGTGAAAAGAAACTCGTACTTTCATTTAATAATAGGTCGAAAATACATTTTGTAAATACACACTTTGCGTGTGCATTCTCCTTGGATCTGCCCAGATCCTTGAGTGGTATACATAAGTCAAAAACATATGCTTAAAGCATATAATAGAAAGACCAAAAGGCTTAGAATAGAAACATACAAAGAAGTGAAAATACAACAACAACAAAAATAAACATTGGGGAAGATCAAGTAGTGACATTGATCTTCCCCTTCTTTACTTTCTTTTCTTGACCTGCTGCGAAAATCCCAGACTGGTGCCATGTGGAGCCAAAGACAAAGAACACTTGGATATTTCTGGAGGATGATACTTGTACTATTTTGAGCTTTTACATACATGGACACATTTTTTCCCACCAAACCATCCTCCATGTGTGTATCATTAGTTTAATTTTCTGAAACCATGAGAGTTCCAGTATCTACCATGTTTTTTTTAGGAGAAGCATCCTCATGAGACACCACACCCCCAACTGTGTGTAGACCATGATGTATCCGAGAATCCTCTTTTGATTGGAATGATTGGATTTCCAGAATATCCTCCTCCCCAACAACTGATATGCGAGGATTTGTATATTGCCAAACTTTTTGTTTTGTTTGTTGACCTATTCTTCTTTTATGGGTTCATTTTGGCCTGGGGATAAATGTTCTGTAATTGTCCAATTTGAAAACATTCTCGACATCTAAAAGTCGTGTTCTCATAATATAAAACATCGGTCCAGGTGAATTCTTGATGTTCATTTGTATATGGTCATAAATGGCTTTAAAAAGGTCAATCTCTACACATATTCTAGCGAATGTATAGATACCTTTCTTTGTCCATTTTCTTGAATTTCCCAAGTGTATTCGCAATGTCCTCTATGACCCTAGGATGTCATAATGGAAGGGGAAGATTTGGAAGTCTCACCCAAATCGGCATAGTATAAACCACCACAGTTGTGGCATCAAATTATGGGAACCATGACGTAATGAATAGGCCTACATTACCCCACAACCATGGTCCATCATTCAACATTATATCCATTTCTTTTTGTGTGTCAAATTGTATAATGAAAAAACCTTTGGAGCATAAGTAAATGTCGCAGTTTGGAATAAAAAAGGTTAATATGCATTGGTGAAGAGCCTTAGGTTTGGGCCAAAAACCATTAAATCTACAAATGAAAACCTTGATTTGAGAGAATAAAAGAGAGTATTTACCTCTAAAAAATTTACATCCATATCGAGAGCATTCTCCATTTGTTTAACAATATAGGGGCCGTAATTATTTTCGATATGAGCTCCAGTGTTATTTTTTGAGTAGATCGGTAGGAAGGGAAGAATTTCCTTTGGTTACTTCCTTATATGAAAATGATCCATTTTGAGTCATGGATCCAGGAGCTCCACTATGCAGCCCCATATTCAAAATAATGGACAAATTATTATACATACCATTATCTTTGATATGTGTACAATATTGGAGTAAAATACCTACATATATGAGGTTTTGATACTCAACAGGAATATACCACATGTTATTAATACTCTATTTCAGGTCATGAATGATATTTGTATCATTTCTCCAAAGCATAGATAAATTCCCACAAACACTTTTTATGAAAACCTAGAAAGAAAAAATCCCCCCCCTCGAGATAGAAGAACGAAACCCTCCATCCAGAGATAGTATGTTTCCATTTTATGTGGGTTTATAGCCCAACTAGAGCCAAATTCATTCTCTTTCATCGGCTCTGGCACACCCATATCAACACCCACAGAAAACAAGGGGGGTATTTTGCATCCCTTGATTGTTCAATGACCAAAACCGAGTAATGTATATATATTGGTGGACAAAACCATCTCGCATTGTCTAAAGGAGGTATATTTTTCATCCACTGATTGTTCAACGACCGAAACAGAGTAATGTAGGCATATAGGGGGACAAAAAAATAATGATAGCACCTACTCCATCTCGCACTGTCGAATGGACCAACTTGAGTATTCTATGGAAAACCAAGATAAAAATAAAAAGTATTTAGACTTTCGATAAAAAAATCCTCCCTTGTTTCAATTGCGCCAAATCTATTAAGTAGGTGATTGTGGGATTTTATTTGCTTTGGGGAAAAATAACATCTATACAAAGAGCCATGACAAAGGTAGAGTGTTGAGAGCCAATTTGTGTATTTCACCCACTGATTTTGGTGCACTGCAGTGTAGGGAAAACCCCAACACCCCATCTGTAAGTCTGTTGGGTGTGTTGTATTCTTTCCACCACTAGCCCCACAGGTTGTTACGTTGTGTTGTGTGCAATAGGGGGGCTCGGAGGGGGCGTGGCAGCCCCCCTTGCGGCGCTGTTTGTAGGGTGGTGGCAGCCTCCCTGCACGGGGTTCGAGGAAGTATCCCAAGAGTTTCCTTTTATTCCGACCCAATAATAGTTGGGTAGAATCAAGGATGGGGGGCATACTCAAAGATTATAGGAAAATCTAGCCATGGTTTTGCACATGGTTTTAGGCATGATGTTTCTTTCCCATGGTATTTTGTAGATCTGGTCAAGAGAACTACGATTATGTTATAATCCAGGATTAATGGATTGGGGTTTATGAATGCTTCGACATGTATATATATGTATTGTAGCATTGAAAGGAATATAATGAAAAATCAATTTGGTTTTCTAGGTTTGGGTTCCAGGAGAAAGTATTTGTGAATATTTTATGTTCTCACTAGTGTTTATTTTTCTATTTTAAGAATTCATTTGCAGGTAATTTATGTACAGGGTTAAAACCCACATTTTGTATTAGATTTGTTTCAACTTCAAGGGGATTCCTTTCCTGCTGAGGGGTTTTTCTTGGTCCCGTGGTAAACCTTGTTACAATGGGAGATATGTACGATCAATTATTGTGGTGAAAGGAGATGGAGAATAGTGGAAAGATGAGATCGATAAATTCAATGGACAAAGTTTTGAGTTGTGAGAGATCGTGATAGAGGATCTTTTGGTGGATAGAGATCAGTGGCTTGTTCTAGATAAGGGTACGAAACCAATAGGAATGTCGGCATAAGTTTGAGCGAAGTTAGATCAAAAGAAGAAGAACATAACATGATTGTGTCTCTTAGATTTAATATTGTTGAATGTATCAGGGGAATATATGCCAAAGGCTTTGTGGGAAAAGTTAGGGACTTTATATCAATCTAAGTCTCTAGTGAACAAAGTGTTCCTGTAGAAAAATCTATATAAACTGAGGATGAAGTATGGAGACTTGGTGACAGAGCATATGAACGCATTTAATACTGTGGTACGTCAATTGTTATCTGTTGATATTAAAATTTCAGATGAAGATAAGTGCATCAATAAATTGTGTTCTCTACCAAAATTGTGGGATAATTTGTTTGTTGGTATAGGTAACAGTATAACTACCTTGAAGTTTGATGAAATAGTCTCATCTTTGTTGTCGGAGGAGATGAGATGGAAAAATACATAGAGACAAAATAGAGATGCCTTATTTGTAAGAGGATGGTCCTAGAACATAAACAAATATAAGTCCTCAAGTGGGAGATCTAAAAAAAGAGGGAGATCCAAATCTCCAGGAAAAGTTGTAAACATATGCTGGAAATTCAGAAAAGAAGGGCACTACAAAAAAGATTGTAGATCTAAAAATCTTGAGAAAGGAAAGGGATTTGATGATGCTCCTTCCACATAAGAAAAAACCACCTCATTTGAAGGTGGGGATGTGTAATTTGCTTCTTATTCAAGTAAACATATAGAGCATGAGGCATGGTTGAGCGACTCAAGTGCATCCTTTCACTTCACTCCTCATAGGGAGTGTTTTTGCAAGTATGAGAAATATGATGGTGGTGATTTCTTTATAAGGGATGACAGGAAGGCAAAAGTCATAGGACGTGGAAAAGTCAAGTTGAAGTTGCAAGGTGGAAGGATTATAACACTTCCTAGTTTTTTGCATATTCATGCATTGGCCAGAAATTTGATTTTTGTAAGAAATATGGATGATACAGGTGTAAAAATAGTGTTTGAGAAAGATACCTGCAATATGGTTCGAGGAGCACTGGCATTGATGCAGGGAGTTCAAATTGGAACTCTATACAAGGTTCTGGGTAGCACATTATTGATGGGTGCAATAGTTCTATGGTTCCTAAAAGTGGAGAAAAAAATCTAGTGGTCTCTGGAGAAAAGACTATGTTTTGGGGTCAAAGACTAGGACATATTAGAGAGAAGGGCCTACGAATACTGCATGGTAATGGTATGGTAGAAGGCATGTCTAATTTCTATCTGGTTTTCAATTTCTATGAACATTGTGTATATGGGAAGCATAAACGGGTGAGTTTCACCTATGGTGCTAAGAGGGTGGAAGGGATATTAAAGATTGTCTACAATGATGTGTTTGGACCCGTGTCAGCTCCATCACTTGGTAAGTTTGTGTACTATGTATCATTTATAGATGAATTCTTGAGGAATACATGGATATACTTACTTAGGAATAAATCTAAAATATTTAACAGGTTTAAAGAATTGAAGGCTCTAGTGGAAGATTTGATAGAGAATAATATTAAAGTGTTAAGGACAGATAATGGTGGAGAGTTGAGCAAGAAGGAATTTGAAGAGTTCTATAAAAAGTGTGATATAAGACGCAAAAATACTACTCCATACACACTTTAGAAAAATGGAGTTGCAAAAAGAATGAACACTGCGTTGATGGAAAGCACAAGAAGCATGCTCAGTGGTGTTGGGTTAGGATAGGAATTTTGGGCAGAGGTAGTGGACGCTACATGTTACATGTTTAACAAATCACCTTCATCAACGTTGGAGGATAATACTCCACATGAAGTATGGACTGGTAAGAAACACTCTCTTTAACATCTCATGGTATTTGGTTGCTATGCATGTACATGTTCCAAAGGACAAAAGAACCAAGTTGGATAGTAAATCTGAAAGATGCATCTTTATTGGGTATAAAGATGGTTTAAAAGGTTAGAAGCTTTGGAACCTATAAACAAGGGAGGTTGTGTGTAGCCAAGATGTGGTTTTTAGAGAGGTGAAATATGTTATTAAACATGAAGTCCTACCAAAGGAACCTTAGAAGATAGAGTTTGAACTTAAGGAGGAAGAATCAGACTCTACAAAAGAACAAGAATCAAAAGAGGAAAAGCCACACACTCTAGGTTTGAGGAGATCAGTTCGAGAGAGAAGACAACCATAGAGGTATAGTCTATCTGCTTTATGTTTAAATTTTGCTTTATCTATTACCGATGATGATCCCAAAACTGCCAAGGAGGCAATGGATTTAGAGGGTGGAAAACTCTGGAAGGAGGCCATGGGTGAAGAAATGACATGTTTGGACAAATATGAGGCCTGGGATCTTGTGGAGTTTTCGGTTGCAAGGAAAACCATTGGCAGAAAATGGGTGTTTAAGAAGAAGATGAATGCAAAAGGAAAGGTGGATAAATACAAAGCTCAGTTGGTAGTAAAGGTTATTCCCAGGTGTCGAGAATTGATTTTGGTGATATTTTTTCTCTTGTTGCCAAGTTAGCTTATATTAGATTACTTTTATCTATTATTGTTACTTTTTATTTTGAGTTGAAACAAATGGAGGTGAAGACAACATTTCTTCACAGGGATCTTGAAGAAGAAATCTAGATGAAGCAACCAAAAGGATTTACAGTGAAGGGTAAGAAAGAATTGGTATGCATGTTAAAAAATTCTCTGTATTGGTTATAAAGTAGTCACTACGAATGTGGTATCAAAAATTTGATACATATATACAGTGACTTGGCTTCACAAGGAGCAAAGCAGATCATTGTGTGTATTTTAAATTAATTAGTGACTGTGTTATTTATTTGGGTTTGTATGTGGATGATATGTAGATGATCAGAAATGACACATGAATTATATAGGATTTGAAGACCCAATTGTCCTCCAAATTTGACATGAAGGATCTTGGTTGATTAGAACTTGATCAAGGACCTAAGGATTAGCTCAAAATTCAAAGTTACAGGATTGGGTTGAAACCAAGATGGTTGCATAGGTCTCGTCTTCCTAATTCCAGTGTCACAAACGGTTTGAAAAACGAACACCGTATGAAGAATTTATTGCACTTTGAATGCCAAGTGGGTTTGGCGGAGCACGGAGGGGCCAACCCTCCTCCCACGGAACCTCATCATATGACCAGTGTGGGAGCTTAATGTTAAGAGCGCTTAAGGAGCCTAATCTCAGGTTTAATATTTAATTAATCTTCAGTTAAGTGGAGTTTAATATGGTGGAGATTCTAGAGGCGCTCCCAAATTTAGGCGGACTTCCACTTTTAGTGGAGTTAACTCGCAGTTGCCCCACATTTAGTGGAGGAAATTGGGACAAAGTTGTTTTGGTCATAACTCTCTCATTATTGAACCAAATTGGATGAAATTTTAGTCAATTTTGGGTCTCCTTGACCTTCTGAAGACTTTGGGACAGGTTTTAGGGCGAATGGAGGTGATCTTCACTAGCTTTTTCTTCAGGGAAGATGAAGGAGCCATCAGGACCACCATGAGACAAATTCAGTTTGAGGCCTAACTAGGGGAGTTAGAGTCCTTTTCCAGAGTTCCAATAGTCTAAATTGGATAATTCAGATGTTCTGAATCTGATGAAATAGTTTGTAGAGCCTGTAGAGAACGTTTGAAGGCCTAAAATCTTCAGTAAAGTTCCAGGGGCCATTAGTGCAAGCTTTTGCCAGCAACAGTGCATGGCTTAGCCAGAGCTATTTGAGACCATATGTAGTGAACCAGTGGTCATTATTGGCTAAAAACATCATTTTGAATCTATTTACAGAGTTTTCAGCAAGTGTTAAATAATTTTAGAGGTAGAAAACTCAACAGAGAAGTTTTCCTTGACCCGAGTGCCAGGGGGTGTCGATAGGTGATTGAGGTGAAACCGAAGGCTATTTTTGATGAACCAAAAATCTATATTGAATATTTCAGTCATTTGGAACCAATGGAAGTGTTTTTAGAACATTTTGAAAACTTCTAGAGCTTGAAAATCTGATGTGAAGTTCTGGGCAACCCTGGGAAAACCGTGGAGGATGGCCTATTTTGGGATTGCAGTGCTAAATTTGAGAAATTTATCAGTTGGTATTTGGTGTCTGATGTGTGTTGGATACAACAGTAGTGGTTTCAATGATAGAAACAAAATTCTGAGGGAGTTTGTGCCATTTAGAAGCTCAGAGTAGCTCAGTGCACCGATAGAAGGAATCATGTTAACAAGAGCCTAAAGCTGTTTGCAAAGTTTGGACAGCCATTAGAGGGATTTAAATGGTATTTTCAGTCCTTTGGATCATTTTTGTATTCACTGGAATTAAGTATTTACTTTGTAAAAAACACTTACCATAATCCCAAAGAGCTAAGTCATGATGACAAAGCTCAAAGGAGACATAGCCCACGAGATTTCGAGTGAACTCCTAGATTAAAATTGTTGTTGTGTTTGAATGATTATTTTTTTCATTATGTTGCTGTCATACATGTTAAATTATAGCAAGAAAAAATGAATTTAAGACACATAAACAGTAAAAATTCATACACCACTTTCAAGTAAATAATTCTGCAAAATTGTCAGGTAAAAGCTAGATCATTTTAATTAAAACTGAGTGGTAGGTTCTTGAAATACACACAAGTTATCCGAACCATTTTCATATCATTGGTGCTGCAAACTATATTTTTAGCATGGAAATTGAACGAGATCAGGCAAAGAGGAAGTTCTGGTTAAACTGGAGGAAGTATTTTAAGACGATATTACAAAGGTTTAATATGTAGGAGATAGTAAACCAGTGAAGGTTCCTATTCTTGTAGGTTTAAAGTTATCCACTAAACAATTCCCAAGGCACATGAAGAGGAACATGACATGTCTCGTGTTCCATATGTGAGTGCAGTTGGTAGCTTGATGTATCTAATGGTTTGTACTAGACCATACATTGCACATGCAATGGGAGTATTAAGCAGGTTTATGTCAAAACCAGTGAAGGACCATTGGACAACAATGAAGCGAGTTTTCAGGTATTTTCATGGCACTAGTGATTATGGCTTATGCTACCAAGGAAGACCAATATTGGACAAAGTTTTGGATGTCCGTGGATTTTTTTATGCAAATTGGACATGTAATCTAGATAAGAGAAGATCTACAAGTTGGTATGTGTTTAACCTATTTGGAGGAGTAGTCAGTTGGATGTGCAAGAGATAATTTGTAGTGGCATTTTCAATTACAAGGTTTAATACATGGAAACGACTCATGCAAGCAAGGAAGAATTTTGGTTGTAGATATTTTATTCAAGTATGGGGTTGGTACAACGAGCTTTAAGGATAGACTGCAACAGCTAAAGTGCAATTTTCTTGGCAAAGAACTTGTTTATCATTCGAAGACAAAGCACATTGATGTTCAATATCACTTTGTGAGTGATATGGTTGAAGACAAAAATATGTTGCTAGTAATGGTGGACACTTTGAAGAATGTTGCAGATGCATTGACAAAGTTTGTGAGCACTGAGAAGTTTTCTTGGTGTAGAGAAACAATGGGCATTGCAACCCTGGACCAATGACTATGCAGTCTTGCGACACCCTGTGTGGAAAGAAAAAAAACAAGTGGGAGAATGTTGGGTGTGTTATATTATTTCCACGACTAGCTCCCTGTGTTGTTATGTTGTGTTAGGCGCAACTGAGGGGTGTCATCCCCCCCTATTAGGGGGTTTACAGGGGGGTGGTAGCCCCCCTGCATGGGGTCCGGGGCAGTTCCCTGGGTATTTATTATTTATTTTTTATGCAGACCCAAATAGTTGGGCCAACCTAAGGATGGGGGTTGGACCCAAAGATGGTGGGCAGACCTACCCATGGCTTTGTGCATGGTTTTCAAGCATGGTTTTGGGCATGATGGTTTTTTACTCATGGTATTTTGTAGATCCGATCAAGGTAACTGCAGTTATGTTTTAATGCAGGGTTAATGGATTGTGGCTTATTAATGCTTCAACATGTATATATATGTACTGTAACATTGAAATGAATATGATGAAAAATCAATCTGGTTTCCTGGTTTGGGTGTAGAAATTACGGTGTATATTTGCAAGAGTTCATGGAGTTTTAATCAAAATCACAAGACACAAGCCTACTCTACTACTTTGCGACATTCAATTCACAATTTAGAACATAAAACACAAACATGCAATGAGGAAATATCACACATGCACAAAATATTTTTTCTAGGGGAAAGCAATCTACTAAAAACCCCAATGTCTACTTGCATTAATTTTATGAATATATATGTATTACAATTGCTTTGCTCAACTGAGCACAACTTGCAAGTGCATAACTTATATCATTGCTCACTGAGAAACTCTGACCCAGACTTAGTCAATTTCTGCCTTTGCTTTAGCCCCTATTTCCTTGTACAATTCCTTGAGAAATTAGACCCCTATTATTTAGGAATTTCTCCAAATTGGATTGCGCAATTCCCAAGGTTGATTATTTGACTGCATGCAACACCTCTACATGCAAGACTAGTCTACAACTGATGTTACACTCCTTGGAATCTCCACCACAATTGGAGAACTCGAATTCTCTGCATGCACTAGCTATTTTGGGTTGATTGATCAGTTAATTGGATGGTCGCTGAGTTAAACTGAAGTCCCATTGCACAATTGACCTTCCACTAGTTCCTCCAACAGTTGGAACTAGTTTAACTCAAAGAAACTTGAGATAAATGACCTTGATTGCTACAAATTAGCAATCACACATGCTTAATTGAACTCTAACTCCTCCAACTCAAATTTACTGGGTAAATTGGGTGACAGAAGCCATGTCACAGAAGGTAGCTGCATCCAAGTTTTAAGTTGATGTGGAAATTCTAATTTTCTCATTTTAATCAAGGAAAAATCAAATTGCTACTTTCTTGATGCATTTTTCAACATTGGGTTCTAGGAGAAAATATCTATGTATATTTTATGTTCTCCCCATTTTTTTTTTTTTTTTTTTTTTTTTTATGTTTTAAGAATCCTTTTGTAGGTAATTTTTGTACAATGTTAAAACCTACAAAGTCCTTGAGATACCTGACTCTCGACTAGTGCAAATATGGGAATGGCCACACTGCACCAAAGGTAGTCGAATGCTTCTAGGCCGAGAAGAAACTTGTCAGTGGTGCATCCTTCAACCTTGCACTAGACAAAACCCTAGGAAGACTCGCCATTTCTCTCAATATATATTTTTTTTTATTCTTTTTTTTTTTTTTTTTAAATTGAAACGATATTTTTTGGATAACTAGTAACCTTGAAAGATTAGCTGTCAGTATTGCACAAGATACAACTATTTTATAAATGCCACAAACGAACCAAATATAACCTGTATTTGTAGACTTGAATACACGTAGCTAGGGAAATGAAATTTTTACCAAACCACTCAATTGAAGATCCTTTGAAAAATACATACAAAGCTCTTATGAACAGGAAAAAAAAGAAAGAAAGAAAGAAAAGAAATTGCATAATTATATAAATAGAAAGCAAGAGTAACTAGTGCACCTATCTAGATTAAATCCTATGAAGTTTTGGAGGAAAATTTCAATTCGTAAAACTAAATAAAATAATATAATTTCCTTGAAGAACTAGAATTCCTACCTTCATTTTTTTTATGAATCCCCTAATTCCATGGACACCATTTTTAATGCCCCTAAAGAAGATGAAATTATTTTATTTGGAAGACATTGAGTTTGTGGTTAGGCAACTTGCAACTAGGAAAGCTAAGGTCACTGAAGGCTACAAAGTTGAAAATTTTAAAATAGGAGGGCCTATCCTCATCCCTCATGCACGCAAATTGTTCAATTGAGTAGTGAAGCAAGGCTTCCCTAAGCCTTGGATGAAAAGCCTTATTGTATCTATCTTTAAAAGTAGGGCCCAAAAAAAATCCATTTAATTATAGGGCCATTATGATTAACCCCATTTCAGACAAGTTGTATGGATTTATTTTGGAAAAAAGGATTAACTTATGGCTAGAAAGCCATGGTAAAATAGCTAAAGGCCATGTTGGATTTATGAGATTTCATTCCAATGTGAACTTCTTTGTTACTCTTAGGATCATTGCGAAGGAATGTCACAACGATAAAACTAATCTCTTGTGTTTGTTCATTGAATTTAAAATGGTTTTTGACATCGTTTCTAAGACAAACCTAAGGAATAGGTTGGAAGAGATAATGGTTCCTCTCGAGTTGAAGGTTGCTATGACAAGGTTGAATGAAATGTTGTTTTCAAGTCTAGGACCACTGAGGGTTAGTTGAAAGAAATTTACTACAATATCAAAGTCAAGCGAGGGTGTCCTTTGTCCCCTACCCTTTTTGGCATATATATTGATAAGCTAGAGAGTGTAAGTTTGGAAGATACAAGTTGTGTTGGTCCCATGTTCACCCGTGCAGTCATCGCTCTTCTCCTTTCTGCTAAAGTTATTGCTATTTTGGTGATGAGTCATTACGATCTTGGAAATAACTTAATAATCCTCCAAGATTTTTGTTTTAAGATGGGTATGATTATTAACTATAAAAAAACAAAAGTCATGATAACTAAATCCATAAATATCACATATGATACTTTCATATATGACAACGACTTGGACGAATTACCTTCATACAAATATTTTGGAATACATATCCGTCACAAACTCAATTGGAATTATAACATTGAGAAAAGGAAAAACGAATGATCTAAAGCATATTACCAACTTGAAAATAATTGCAAATTAGCATATATTTGGATATGGGATACAAAAATAAATTCATCTTTGAGACTCTTGTCACTCTTGCTATTTTGTATAGATGTGACATTTGGGGTTGTAGTATCTCCAAAGAGTCGTGGAAGAAGATTGAACATATCCAAAAGAAAATTATAACCTATAATTTCAAGGTTAAAGGGAATACACCCTATCATATCATCTTGATTGAAGCTAGCCTTTTCCCCATTAAAAACATGGCTATGAATAGGTATCTTATGTATGAGAAGAAATTAAACAATGTGGAAAATAAGAGGTTACTGAAAATTACTTCTAACTCTAGCCAAAACCACCACCTTTAGCTCAAGTGGAGATGGCGTAAAGATGTCCAATCTTGGCTAGGCCATTGGGAGATAAAGAAGGAGATCATTTTGTAGAATAAGGATAATACTAAAATATTATTACATCAAAATTTGAGGAGAAATTGTGGGGTGATAAAGAGGGGAAAATGAAACTAAGGTATTATAAAGAGGTGATCAACCCAAATCTCAAAAATATTTTTAGTTTCGACATCTTTGGTCATGTGACACTACCTTGCCTTGATGATAAGGGCTTAACCAACCTATGCCTACTAAATCAGACTACGTCTCTTCACTTATAGTTTGCACTTAACTATGTGTCAATCTAAAATGTAGATATGCAACAAAGTTAAAATATTTTTAGTTTCAACATCTTTGGTCATGCAACACTACCTTGCCTTGATGATAAGGGCTTAACCAACCTATGTCTACTAAACCAAACTACGTCTCTTCACTTACATTTTTCACTTAACTATGTGTCAATCTACAATGTAGATATGCAACAAAGTTCAACGCAACCGAGTTCTTATAACAATAGGCACATGCCCATCCTTGGCATGAAAGCATCCCATAAATACATTTAAAATTAGCCAACTATTCAACAATACTTATAGAAAAACCCCTTGCTCACCCTTGTAAGAATGAAAAAACTTGCACGACTTTACAAATGGAGGCATCCTCTTTATATAGTGCATGTGCTTTGTCTTTTTTTTTTGAAGTGCCTTGAAATCCACTCGAGATTCAAAGTTGATCCAATGTGTAATCCATCCACCAACCTATGGAACTCTCACCCCCTTGGGTCCGCACATCTAGCTTGTCCACCAAAGGTGTCTTAATCTCTCCTATAAAAACAATTCTAGGATCATTTACGAGTGTCTAGTGTTCGAGTACATGTTGTCTAGCCTTGCAACAACCTATCACTACAATCTTTTACATCAGTGGTTATGAATTCCCAAAGCAAGGTCTTACAATACTCTCTCTTTTTTATTTTTCAAAACTATTTTTAAATTCCTTGATGACGAGTGAAGGATCTACTCGAAACTTTGAAAGCATTCAAATTCTAATATAAATCCATTTAGAAATAAACTATCTTTAAAACATAAATGATTCTATACAAAATTTGTATAAATTTATATTTTACAATTATAACAGATTTCCAATTTTAAAATTATATTCTTGACTTAAACTCGTCTTAAAAATAGACTTTAATTATTATAATGTCTAAATAAAAGATGACTTCAATTTGAATAATAGTGATGAGTAATGATTAATTATTGCTATCAAGTAAGGTGGGTTGGTTAACTTTCTCACCATTAATATTCGATTCCCCAAAATAATATGCTTAACATATATTGTTTAAGCTCAAAAAAATAAAATATTTAATTCCCCAAAATAATATACTTAGCCTATATTGATTAAACTCAAAGAGTAAATTAGAAAAGAATAAGAATTTTCCCAACCTCCAAGAATGTGACAACCGACCGAATAGAATTATTCCGAGAACATTCAAAGTTGAACGCCCCACATACGTGCTGGATAAGCATCAAGGGTTGAACATTTAACCGTCAAACGTTGAATGTGGGATCGATATATTTAAAGCACCAAGATTTCGATGAAACAACTGCGCATTTTCATGTCTATCAACGATATTTCCATTAAAATTAATGTCCCCCACCGATCAACGCTCCAAAATGGGGATTTTGTGAAGATAGCGAGCTAAATAATATCACAGTTGATGTGTTCACCCATTGCCTAAAGCGATGATATAATCTAGACCATCAGATCAAAGTATCCCACCATTAATCTGAGCCGTCAATTTCTTCGCAAATCTCCTTAAATTGAAGGGCTAGCGCCTTCCAAACCCTCGTTCCTTCAGTTATTTGGCAGACGACGTTCAGGTTCGATTCTTGGCGTTTGGTAATGTTAAGTAGTTAATTTGTTTGTTTAGAGTGCCGGTCTGAGTTTCCGTATTAATTTTTCTTCCGTCTTTGTGTTGTTACTTCATCCATCTTTCATAAATACCTTCTTCTGGAGAATCGGGAAATTGGAACTGGCAGTCCGACTATAGGGACCAGAATTAAAGGCCTGTTAGAGACTACTACCATGTTTTGAAGCGGTTTATCTTAATGGAGGCGTCAGATTTGATCTCCAATTCGAACCCTGTGAAGATGTTTAGCGAGCGTTGTCATGCTATAATCTTGGACATTTATTTTACGAGATCTTCAACTCTGCAGGGGTAAACTTATGGAAAATTGTGTACAGTAGATCTAAAATAGCAGGGATTCGTTTCGATCTTGTATTCTCGTGCTTTAAAAAGTTTTTGTTCAGAAGTGACAGGTAATGAATGAATGTAAAACCCAGTAGCTGTTAAAGCTATGTTAGGGTTTTGATATGGTGTTGCCTTTGCGGGTGCGCTTGCAGGCGGGCCATCTTATTAATAAAACGTTTTATTTTGGTTTTTGGGGGAGGGATAACCTTCCCAGCAGGATACAGTCATCCGAGCCGGTTTTGGTCGGATGTCTGTGTTGCTTCGTGTTTGTGGTGGAATCTTTGATTGATTGATTGTATGGCGTGGCTAACTGTCATTCCTATTTCGAAAAGCCCCTAATCCTATTTCGAAAAGCCCCTGTTACGACACGGCAAGGCAATTCTATCAGGTATGGAAAATCTCACAAACACACTCAGGGAATTCCACAATGCAGAGGGAATTTTATCAGGTATGGGAAATCTCACAACACACTCAGGGAATTCACGATGCAGAGGGAATTTTGTCAGGTATGCAATCGAAATAAGCTGATTTGTGCATTTATTTATTTATTTTTATTAAAAACTTGGATGCGAAATTAGGTTAAAGGAGCGATCGTAGATTAGTCATTTGACGGCCATAAAGATCAAATATGCTTAACTGATGATCAGATTACTACAAAGAGCAAGTCTGTTCAAACTGCGTTTATAATTTTAAAACTTATTCGTAGTGAACTGGTCGTTGTGAACTGAACTAATCTTAGGTTTAACTTCTAAGTAAATTGTTAAAAATTTTAAAAGAAGTGTTTCGATTTGTTGAGGCAGCTGAAGAATCACAGTGCACATTCAAGAAATTTGTGGCCAAGGATTTATTTTATTTTGTAAAGGTAATTATTCAATTTTATTTTTGAAACATAACATATTTTTTATAACATATCTATGATTGTTTAAAGTCGTTTACATTTTGATAATTCGAGGGAGTTTGGAAGCTATAAATTGTTATGTTCCTGTTTACATTGAGGTTAGTAAAATTTGCAGAATCGTTTTGGAATACATTTAAATCAATAACATTATTGAACTGTTTGATGAGAATTTTCACAGATGAGACTTTTATACATCGAATTTTACAGTAATTACTTGTCAGCTAGAACAATTTGTTATGATATCGCTAGTTGAATGAATTTGATCTTTATGGTTATCAAATGACCAATGTAAGTATACCAGGCGTTTCATAATTTGATGATAAACGTATTCACACAATTAATGCTACGTTTAAAGCTGTTTAAAGGTTTAAGTCAGTTTGCAAGGTAGAAATGATTTTGAGCTTCCTCTTAAGTGGTAATTTCTTTGCTATTGGTAAAATGTGCAGAGGCATATTTTAAAATACATTTTTCTCAGTTATCAGTATTATCATTAAATTGTATGATGGCAAGGCTATTTATACAATGAATTTCACAATATTCAGTTATCAACCAAAGCATTTGTTATGGCAACCAAATTCATAAGAAAAACAATCCTGCGATAAACATTTTCGATATTTGTTCACTGTAATATACATATTTCTATGGTCTTTTATCTGATCAAGACCGGATTCAGTATGTCCGTGCGTTACCATCGGTACAATATGTACATTTTATGTTGATTTTTTTCAATGTAAATTGTTGTAGGTGTAAATTCAAAGAGAGATGAATAAACCAACAGGTAAATTTAACTTTTCTGCTTATGAACACTGCCATTTGATGAAAGCAATATAAACTACTCATAGAAGCAAGTGTAAGAAAGCCTGGATTACCAGAAGCATTGACATAGATAGGACAAAGCAAGCAAGAGGACTGTTATTTTTTTTCACTTTTTTATGTTGCTTTTTGAAAAGATATATAGTAAGAAAAATGTAATTGTATAGTCATAAAGAAAAATAGACGTTTCAAAAAGGATGATGTTAGAAGTCTCAAAAGAAGCAGAAACACGAACATGTACTATTTTTTTTATAAATACGAAATAGCTTTTTTTCTACTGAAAAAAATTCAAATTCAGAGCTATAAATTATGTAATGGAGATGGGTTTTTTATTTTACAAATAAGAGGAAAATGTGTCTAATTTAATGTATAAGTCAATAGTACCTTTAAATTTATATAATAATAATTACTATTTTATGAAATGAAATGAGTTGTTGAATGTTTTCAGTCTGGTCGATTCTTCTGCTCAGGTTATTGAAAAGAGCATCACGGGCTTCTGCAGCAAGAGGAGGTTGAATATTAACTTTAAATTTATATAATAATAATTATTATTTTATTTTATGAAATGAGTTGTTGAATGTGTTCAGTCTGGTGGATTCTTCTGCTCTGGTTATTTAAAAGAGCATCATGGGCTTCTGCAGCAAGAGGAGGTTGAATAATTAAAAAGACAGCATGGGTGATTATTATTGGCAGTGTGTCTTTGAGAAGCTTCAGGCGCAGCGGCATTTCAGTAATGTGCGCATATTGGAGGTTAATCAGAGCCCAAACTCTAAAACTTCGTGATCACGAAGCTGCACAATTTTAAAATGTGAGATGAATGACACTGGTTTAGGAGTCGGACAGTTTGGACGATTTAGAGAGATGCAAAAACAACTCAAAAGGATATTGAAAGACAGAAGATGGAGCCCCGAGGTATTGGTTCAATACCATTCAAAGCACAAAGCATGTTGTGGGAAGGTTCAGGTTGTGCTGAGATTATACTTCACAAGTTTAAACTCGGTTAGGTTATTAGTTGATATTGTAATTTTAAATTTTTTTTTTTTACGAAATTTATTTTTGAGTAAGAAAATTTAAAATATTAACCACAACACTCAGGTTAGGTTATTAGATGTTCTTGTCACTTTGGATTGAATTCTCTCTCCAGAGAAACTCAAAATCTAAACCACAGCACTCGGTTATATTGCGGGTTATTATTGTAATTGTGTTTGAATTCTCTCTTCCTCTTGATATAAAAATCCCATGAAACCTACCTTAAAAAAAGAAAGACAGTTTTGAAGAAGCCAAAACAGCGCTAAAAGGGAATGTGAAAGTCGTAGGCAGAATTTATGAAGACAAAGAGGGGCTGACTGCCAGTTGGTGTTAAGAAGAATTGGGCAGGCCACAGAAGCATTGTAGAAGCTGTTCCCCATGGAGCATTGGAGCTTGATCCCTGCTTGTTAAAAGTTAGCCGTTACCATGTATATGGTCATTAAATAAGGCAGCTAGCTTGTTCTCATTAAATGTGATCAGATGTGCTTGAGCCTTATAATTGCGAAATTATTATGCGCGCATATTATATATATATATATGCTTGAAGCTATATCTGACCACTATTTTAAATTGTGGTTCAATATAAAAATATGGTACACGAACACATCTGACCTATATTTTTTGGAACAACATCTATCTGTTATTCCTAGAAATCACATCTTATAAGCAGACATGTCACACCTATATTTTTTTTAAGTAACAATATCTATCTGCTATTTCAATTCACATTTATTTTTTAGTAACATTTATTTGTTATTCCAAGAATTAACCTAATTTTTTTTTTAGCAAAATCTACCTGCTATTCCATGTCATGCCTATTTTTAGTAACAACAACTTTGTGCTATTCCATGTCACACTTAATTTTTTATTTTGTTCCCTGTCACATAAATTTTTGAGTAACAACATCTATATGCTTTTCCATGTCACATCTCTCTGTTATTCCAGGAATCAAGTAGATAATAGGTAGACTGAGACATGTCACAATTTTAGTAACATCTATCTATTATTCCAGGAATCAACCTATTTTTTTAGTAACAATATCTATCTGCTATTCCATGTCACACCTATTTTTTTTTAGTAACATCTATTTGCTATTCAAGGATTCAAGTAGATAATAGGCAGACATGTCACAACATGAGATTTGAACCCTTTTTTCTTTTTTTTTAAGTAAGTAACAACATCTATCTGCTATTGCATGTCACACCCATTTTTTAGTAAGTAACAATGTCTATCTACTATTCCATGTCACCTATTTTTCTGCTATTCCAGGAATCAAGTAGATAATAGGCAGACATGTCACATATATCTACTATTCCATGTCACACCTATTTTTCTGCTATTCCAGTAATCAAGTAGATAATAGGCAGACATGTCACAACTGGAGATTCAAACCTCACAACACGATATTCAAACCCAACTATTTTTTAGTAACAACATCTATCTGCTATTCCATGTCACACCTATTTTTTTTAGTAACATCTGTGACCAGATTCAAACCCAACAACTATCACAACATGAGATTCAAACCTCACAACACTATATTCAAATCCAACTATTTTTTAATAACATCTATCTGCTATTCCATGTCACACCTATTTTTTTAGTATAACACACCTATTTTTTAGTAACCTCTATCACAAGATTCAAACCCAAACACAAGATTCAAACCTCACAACACGATATTCAAATCCAACTATTTTTTAGTAACAACATCTCTCTGCTATCTGCTATTCCATGTCACACTTATTTTTTTAATAACATCTATCACAGGATTCAAACCCAACAACTACTTTTTAGTAACAACATCTATCTACTTTTCCATGTCACACCTATTTTTTTTAGTAGTAACATCTATCACATATTCCAGGAATCTTAGATATTCTGCTATTCCAGGTCACACCTATTTTTTTTAGTAATATCTATCAAGAAATTCAAACCCGACAACTATTTTTCTTTTTTTTAGTAACAACATCTATCTGCTATTCCATGTTACACCTATTTTTCACACCTATGTTACACCTATTTTTTTTAGTAGTAACATGATACATCTATCAAACATTCCAAGAATCTTAGATATTCCAGAAATCAAGTAGATGATAGAAAGACATGTCACAACACAGATTTTTAACTAATATTCCAGGAACCCAGGAATCAAGTAGATAATAGGTAGACATGTCACAACAGGAGATTCGTACTGATATTCCAGGAACCCAAATAAAGAAGAAAACAACAAACTGTCTCCAGCACATACCTACGCGGACTTGTTTCTGGTTTCTATTTTGTGAATGTTCTACTTATTTATTTCTATGTTTAAACTTTTTGGGGAAGTGACAACTGACCGTCTCACTGTACAACCTACACTCAAATATTCTCTTTTCTGGATGTTTTACTTATTTGTAAAGTTTGTTGTGGGAACCTGTAGTTTACATTTCTCTGCACTCAGGAAGTTGATTGTTCTCCCTGGTTTTTGGCACTTCTGTTACCAATATGACATCTATAGTCCACAAAAGTTATTCAGTCACTTGATGGGCTCCACAGCTTGGATGGAAAAGTGGACCATTTTACAAATAGGGTGGCAAACAGAGTCTTACGTTTCTCTGTTTTCAAGAAGTTAACGGCCTTTCATATTTTCTTTATCCTCGGAGTTGATGAACTCCATGATTTGTTGATGGCCCTCCATGGGTTTAGGACATATTGGACAAAACAATTACCAAGTAGCGTGACAGAACTCAAGAAATTGGGCGGGTGAGTCGATGAGATCCATCATGTTTGCTTATTGGTGGGTGGGCGGCACTAAGAAAATTCATTGGTGGATTAACATTTTAGTGGGCGGGTAAATTCTGCCATGTTTACATATTGGTGGGTGGGTGAGATTTGTCGTGTTTGCATATTGGTGGGTGTCATAAAAAAATTGTGTAAATTAGCCATTGTAATTTATTAAAGACCATCATATTTAAAAAACCATAAACCCTAGCTTTATATATCCCATATATTCATCTTATCTTCCGATTTGCTCTCCTGTAATTTATGAAGTACCATCATATTTAGAAAACATTACCCCTCGCTTAGGTGTTTCTTTCCTTAATGATATTCATCATATCCAAGTCTCTCTTTCCTTAATGATATTGGGTTAAGGTAATTCTATATATATAAACATCCATACCATTACAAATGTCATATATAAAATTTATTTGCTATAGATACAATTTGGTGTATCTATATGTTAGTAACCATTCACGCCACAACAAATATCATCTATACAATCTGTGTGCATGGTGTTTTCCATAACAAATATCATCTATACAATCTGTGTGCATGGTGTTTTCCATATTTGGTATGTTCTTGTAACGCATATCTACCCTTTTTGTGTTAAATGTATATTGAACTTATTTATTTGCATCATACTCCTATTTTTATACATTTCTTCTGATTCTATGTATTAATTTTGTATATGGTATCTGGGTAACTTCCACTGCCTCGGAAGCTGTTCCATTGTCTCCATTACTGTCGTTGTCCAAAAAATTATTGAACATTCTAACGGCAGCTGAGCTGACATTCGGTACCTTCATGCTGTCATCTGAAGATGTTCCTTTGTCTCCATCTGACCATCTTTTGTCCAAAATTTTATTGGACATTCTAACGGCAGCTTCTGTTACTATAAATTCATTGCTCTTTTGACTAGGATTTCTTTGATACTTTGAGTGAGATTTTTATGATGCAGAGCAGTCACGGAGATGATAATAGTGAAGGCCTACCTTTGATCTATAAAGTTTGTCAGATCTCCGTGTCATTTGATACAATGTTGCGAGGGTAAGGTCGATTTCGAATCTCTATCTTCTGCTGATCTGATGGTTTTTTTCTTTTTGTCTTTTTTATTGCTGTGCAGGAGGGGTGGATCTGTAGTTGCATTTGTTACCAATGACTATTCTGTTTTTGTAATGGAACGTTTCACTTATAAATGAGCAGAAGGATATCATGTATTTCAATGCACATTCAACATAAATGAGTAGAAGGATATTATGTATTTTAATGCATTCAACGGTGTAGGTATGTAGATCAGCAATTACATATCTTTATTTAATGCTATTTTACATTATTAAAATATTAATGTATTTCAATAGGGGTGCGGTAGATCTTGCAACCTCACATTTTATTATTAATTATCGCTATGAAACAATTCAAATTCCATTTCCAATATTACACTGTTTATATATTTCATTGATTCAATAATTGTTTTATGATATATTAAACAAGATTTTACTTCGTGGAATGTCCTGAATGTTGAGGCTAGGTAAAGGACACCTTCGTTCGTTCTATAGCTTTCAATCAAACCCCTAATAGAAGTGTCGATAAGCCAGATTCATCCCACGGAAGTCGATTCGGTGATCTCTCCAGTTGTGTGGGGGCTGATGGCTTTAGACCAAGCAATCATGGAGGCTGATCTCAGCTCCATGACACAAGACCTGGAGGATTACAGATTAAATCATGGTGCAGGTGAATTAGTGAGCCAACATAAGGAGGGTGGGATTGAATTATGTTTGAATAGATCTCTCCTCAACGACAAAAATCACATCTTTTGGTTTCCCAAATTCTCTGTCTCTCCCTTCTATTAGAACCTGGGAAGCAAATTTGCATGAGAGCACGCCTGAGAGGCTTCGACTGTCTTTGCCTCTCCACCGCTCTCCATGAAAAGTGTTAATTGTCCTCCTTTGGACTATGAATTCTGCTCAATCCAGCATTCATCAATTGCGAGTGTCCAAGAATTCACCTACATGGAAGAAGAATAATCTCGGGATCATTCTTTGGCTAGCAACTTTGTTTTCACCTACGTGGAAGAAGAATAATCTCGGGATCATTCTTTGGCTAGCAACTTTGTTGTACAACACAAATTCCTCTCTTCTAAGGTATTCTGGTCAATCCACATATTTTCTCAGTGTGCCTTGTGACGAGATATGTGGCTCCTCTTGGTATGTGTCCTCTCTTCTCCTTCATGCATTGATTTCACATTCAGAATGGCTCAAGCGAGTCCCTTCAACTATGAATTTTGCCCTCATCCTCTAGTGTATCAACAAGGGGATATCCTCGAGCTTCAACAACATATTAATTATCTCACAAACGGAATTTTGACACTGGAAGAAGAATTCCAGTCAATAGAACAAATCTATCTTGCTCGAGAAAGAGGTTGATTGGCTACAATGTCACCAATTGGAATTGCAAATTGAAATCCAAAGCCAACAAGGTAAAATTGATACGTTGGAGGAAGAGGTGGAGGCTCTTCGCGGATAGTAAGTTTAACATCAAGATCGTCGAAATCATGAAGAAAATTGGAGCACTACTAACAATTCCTCTAAAGATCCCTTAAACAAAATGTCCATCAACCCTCCTACTTAAGTTAGGTTGGCGCCATGAATCAGAAAGTCTCTATCAATGTGGGATCGATTCCTCACTGGATGGAGAGAATTAACACACTGAAGACCTCTTTTTTGGAAATCTCTTTCCGCCATGTCTATATAGAGAAGAATAATGTTGCTGATTGGTTATTGAAGCTTTTACCAGCTTTACAGATCCGACGGATGCGGAGCTAGTGGAGCTATAACCTTTATATGACAGGGTTCTTTCATGTTCTTGTTTCTGATGTTTTTGTTTTTCTTTCATTATGGCTGTATGATCTTTGTAAATATTTAAGAAACGCTGTTGAAATGTTCGGGAAGTGGGTACTTGTTTATGTATTTTTGGTAAAGCTGGACTGGTCAATTTTTGGATTCTGGTCACATCTACTATAAACCAGTGTATTTTTCGTGTTGAAAAATGTTAGGTTGGCGTCATGTAAATGTATTTTGCTTTGTCGACGGTTTTGCAAAATTTATAATAATTTTTAGTTTTAGCTCTTGTTACTATAGAAAACTATTATAGATATAAGATATAAGATATAAACATTTGAATGTAAATTTTGAATTTTTCAAAATTTTGTTCTAAATTTTTCTATTTTTTCTAAGTTATTATGGGGTATAGAATTAATGAAAACGCAAGCATATAGAATTAATGAAAATTCATATAAAAAAAATTAGTTGACTGAACTATTTAGAGTGGTTTATCTTGTTCTGAAGATAAAATGCTTTGAATATGGAACACAAAAACTTAAATTCAAATACAAATTACTTATATTTTTGTAATTAAAAAAAAATCCTTAAATTCTACAATATTATTAATCATACTAATTAGTGAAAATAAATATTGAAGAAAAAGAAATACCAATCCCAGTATTAAAAATAGTTAAATTCTAGAATATTATTAACCATAACCACATAAAATGAGAAAAATATTAGAAAAAAAAAATCAATCCCCTTTATTAGAATAAGAATTAATATTAAAAATAATTAAATTCTATAATATTAATTATACCTCCTTTATTGGGAACAAGAATTAATGTTCTCTATTAGGGGCTTTAAATATATAATATCAACCATAGAAAATCATTATTTTAAATAAGAAAAACATTCTTAAAGCAATTTTTAAAAATGAAAAAGAAATTTAATAATATTAATAATAAAATATTTAGCAATCTTTTACCCTTCTATCGAGGAGGGGTTATATATAAATATAACAACTAAAATTTTAAATTTAATTTTTAAAAGAAAAGGGATGAGCTAGCAAGCCTTTACTCATCTGTCGAGAGGAGGGGTTATATATAAACCTAACAATTAAATATTTAATTTTTAAAAGAAGGGGATGTATTAGAAGTGTAAATTAAAATTGAAATTAAATAATTTATGTATATAAAAACTAAAAGAATTTTATATAATATGAATCAAGATATTTTCTATTAAATTTAATTTTAAAAGAAAGAGAATGAATTAAAAGTATAAATTAAAATTAAAATTAAATTAATTGAGTGAATTAAATTTATGTTTAGAAATTTATATAAAATGAATCGAGATCATTTGCTAAAAGAAAACTTATATTTTAAATAATGTTTCACCATTAACAATTTATGAAAATAAAAAAGTGAATAAAGTAATTTATGAAAATAAAAAAGTGAATAAAGTAAATAATGAAATAACTAGATCAAAAGTGTAGATTTGAATTGAAATTAAATTAATTTAGTGTAAATTAAATTTATATAAATAAAAGTTAAAAAAGACTGATATGATGTGACTCAAGATAATATAAAAAGAAAATATAAATTTTACTTTAACTATTTTTCTCCAAAATCAACATATTATTATTATATAATTTTAATGTTATAATGCATTCATACACTAAATTGGTGTATGAGACCCCTTGTTTGTGGGACTACTAACAAAGTCTATGAAAGCATACATACTGTACTCGTCAAACTAACATGTGAGGTTTTTGAATTGTAAACTTCTATGAAAAAAATCAAATCAACTTATTATATAAACAAGTAAATAATATTTAAAATAATTTACTTAGGCTTGCTTTCCATCTCATGGAATTTTTCACAATCTCAAAACAATTTGCAAATATCTTATGCCAATATATAAGTACAAATACCTGCGAAAGTATTAGAAAATACATCATACTAGCAATTGCCCCAGATGTTGCAAAGGAAATGTCATAAGGCATAAAATAGAATAGAGAAGAATCCTAACATATAAGA
Organism: Pinus albicaulis; assembly: GCA_034641835.2. Classification (NCBI taxonomy): domain Eukaryota; kingdom Viridiplantae; phylum Streptophyta; class Pinopsida; order Pinales; family Pinaceae; genus Pinus; species Pinus albicaulis. The sequence continues at coordinate 466,010,316 of CM076569.1, forward strand.
AATCATTGAATGATAAAAATTAGCAAACGAAGTGATATTCAAGAAAATACTCAATGAAGAAAGGCTCATTAGGTATAAGGGATGGCAATTTGGTTTTCAAATAGTAAATTTGCATTTTACATTAACGGATATGAAACATCAGATTATTTGAAAAATGCTACTATAACATAAATATATTGTTGGGGGTATAGAAATGATGTAGCTAGTAGATTAACTTGGAAGTACCCCACATCTCAATGATCAAATCAACTCTAAAAAAATATGTTTTACTTCTCGTTTCATCTCACTAAGCAAAGTTAATGGCAGAAAGCAAATTGATAGCTCCTCCAAGGGAGTGCGAGATGATTCTTAGAGACTCCAATATAGTCATAGGAAAGTTATTCTTAGAGACTCCAATATAAAAATTCTTTTAAGTGTAATTTTGTTTTAAAACTTTGAGATAAACTTCTATCCACCTACCTTGAATCTACAGAATATGATTAATAAAAATGTTATGTTATTTTCAAAATATTTGAAATAAAATTGAAATTTAAGTTATTTCTAGCATTGAATCCAACAAAATCCAAGTTATCTTCCCATCTACAAAACATCAAGATTATTTAAAAATACAAATATTTCTTTAGATGTAAAATTTAAGAAAATATAAACTATTTTTAATAATAATAATAATAAACTTTTGTGAGCATTGTTTATAAGCAAAAACATATTTTAACAAATAAAATTGCTTTCCAAAAAATCATTGAAACTGAATAACGATATTAAGATAGAATGCTATCCACTTAATAAATAGAAACACATCAATAATTATCCAATAATTAAAGGAAAACCGGTAAATAAATCGGTAAATTCTTAAACAAAAACATTGAGGAACTTATGATCCCAATTACAATTCCTCCATGCGACGAAGAAATTTACATCAATAATCTCTTCTATGATCCACTGTAAGAGTAGGCATGGAAGAGGCTTTGATAGTCAACCACTGTTGTTCTGTGTCCTCATCACATATTACATGCTTTAAACACCTTAGATTGGCTAATGCTTTAGGCAACATCTTCAGTCTAGAGCACTCATTCATGTCTAGCATCTTTAACTTTGACAGCTGATCAAATTCCATGGGAAGGTCCTTCAAAGACATGCACAGTGATATATTAAGAAATTCTAGTTGCTGAAGCTTGCGAATGGAAGGAGGAAGCATTGACAAGCTTGGACATGCAGACAATCTCAACAATCTAAGAGATCTTAACATCCCCAAGTCATTAGGTAACTTTTGGATAACATGGCAATTAGTGACAGACAACCTCTCCAAGGAAGTTAAACTGCATATGTTTCTTGGCAATTCCTCCAAATCGCTATAGTGATCAAAGTTCATTTCTACAAACTTTGGGAACTTTAAGGCTTGTACATTATCAAATAGATTCACATTTCCCAAGCCCTCACATAGACAGACATATAACTTTTCCAAGCACTTCCATGATCTACAGTACTCGTAAAGAGGAGGCACAATCAACTTCTAAAGACAGACTTGAGCTGAGTAACTGAAGAAAAGCTTGCTAGCCCATTAGCACGCTTTGTATTGTAATCATACATGATAAGAACCTTAAGCTTTGGCATAGTATGTAAAAATGTTGGAAGAGAGTATTCAGTTGCAGAAAAGATTAAAGCTAAAGCTTCCAACTCAGGGAAACATATTTGACACCAATCTTGCTCTTCCATTGGACATATACATCCCATAAATGTAACAGTCATTATGTTAATTGATGAAAATGCGTATCAATTACATTAATAAATTGGAAAATTATTGAATTGAGTTAATAATTATTCAACATGTAAGCAGAAATAGAAATGAAGTGTCACGAGTTTGACCTGAATGAATTGAAACAAATTGAGCTGTAGATTTATGATCTTTGAGTGTTATCTAGTGTCTGGGAATACCATTCTGCTTGTGAGGCATGAAAAGATCTTTGAGTGTTAGCCAGTGTCTGGGAATACCATTCTCCTTGTGAGGCATGAAAAGTATTTTACCATGAATGACATTATCCTGGCTTACTTGACGCAAAGCTAAATGACGCATTACGTCATGTTGAGAAAAGGAAAGCTCGCAACCACAACCAAATGAGATGGCCAAAATCTCGACATATCAAAACCTTATATGAACCCAAAAGCCACTTGATGCTTAAGGGGAATTAGCTTACCTTCCATATTTCTAATTTCTGTTAGAAATCATGCAAATAATATAAGGCCTGAACTTGCTCAAGTAATTGTACTTATGCCTCAACATTTATGTGAAGTTCATGATTCTCAATCAAAGAATGTCACAAGCAAATTAAATTAAGTAGAAACAAAAATATGAAGATAGCAACACAATTAAAGAATTTGTTAAAGTAAGAAAAAACATATAATATGAAATAAAAAAAGTATGAACACTATTATAAAGCTTTCGCGCTCACGATTCAGGATTGATGCTTTGTGTGAAAATACTCCCTTTATGAATTCTGAACAAATTTGGATCCGTTCAAATAGCTGAAGGAGTTGGTTGACAGTTATGGTGGCATCTAATGGCTAAAAATTGTTCAATTGTCTAACATTACATCTAATGGTGTACATTAGTACACGGTAGCAACTAGGGAGTTGTTTTCAAATAAAGACGCCTTACGGTGTAAATATCGATTCTTCATAAGTCTTAAACCTTTTTCCTTTATAAAATTATCAAATCCCAAAATCAACCTAAGAAAATAATAAAAAGTTAATATTTTTTTTTCTTATTTTAAATATAATTAAAATAATACAAATTATTGAGAACTATATATATTATTATTTATTTATTTATTATATTATATATATTATTTATTTTTATTTAAAGTTGAAATTCGAGAGTAAGATAAGTTATTAGTTCTTATATATAAATGGATTTATTTTGTAATTAGTGGGAATTAATTTTTTTTTTAGTAAAGAGATTGGAGGAATAATTTATCATATAAAAAATAATGTTTTTAGGGGCATGGATTTTACTTAACTTCGATGGAATAACAAAAGTAAAATTCTCATGGAACTTAGGAAGGAAATCCAACAACCAAGCAGAGACATATGGACTCCTGCGAGGACTAAGCATTACTAAATACAAAGGTGTGGAAGATCTTATTGTTTTAGGAGATTCATTGATTACAATTCAATATCTCATTAACGAGAAGAGTGTGAAAGATAACTCCCTTACCTTGTTGCTCCAAAGGATTGGAAGATTGGGTGCATTTTTTCACTCCAAGAGGTTCTATCATATTGTCAGAATTAACAATGAGGAAGTTGATATGCAAGCTAATAAGGTCTGCACCTTGGAAGAGGCCATGTTATAAATTATAAATTTAATAGAGTTTGTCCTATCCCCTAATTTCTATATGGTTCAAAGTGTTTGGTTGTCCCTTAGGCTCTTCCATTATTTGAATATGGTTTCCCCTAGAATCAATCTTAATCCCTATCCCCTTCGTCATAATTCCTCCTCCCTTTGTTGCCTTGTATCTTATCATCCTCAAAATCATGTTAATTGCTCTATGGTTTGCCCTATATTATCATGTTCTTCTCCCATGACGTGGCATATGTTGTGAATTGCTGCCATGTAATGGAAATTTTCTTCCCCTTGCATGCTCGAATTAACTACATTTCTTTACCCCATATTTGGAATCACCCTTTGCTCAGGATAATGATGGTTCTCTTTGAAAGAATTTCTGCGAAATTTAATGATAATATGATGAGGATCATGTGGATTGACAAGGGAATTAATGTTAAATTTGGATTTTGGTTGGCTTCAGCTGCATTCATGCATGTGTGTGCATCTTTGTTTGCTCCATCTCTTTAGGGTTATGTGAATTTGGTTTTGGTTCGGTTTCTGGTTTCAATTGTGGCGTTAAGGATGCCAATTTTACAGTGGCTCTGCAAAGAGCTCTGCTTCAAACCTCAGGTGCTCCCTCTTTTCTGGGCGAGTTCAGGCCTTTGCATATAAAAAATAATATTTTTAGGGGCAGGGATTTTACTTAACTTCAATGGAATAACCAAAGTAAAATTCTCATGGGACTTGGGAAGGAAATCCAACAACCAAGCAAAGACATATGGACTCCTGCAAGGACTAAGCATTACTAAATACAAAGGTGTGGAAGATCTTATTGTTTTAGGAGATTCATTGATTACAATTCAATATCTCATTAATGAGAAGAGTGTGAAAGATAACTCCCTTACCTTGGTGCTCCAAAGGATTGGAAGATTGGGTGCATTTTTTCACTCCAAGAGGTTCTATCATATTGTCAGAATTAACAATGAGGAAGCCGATATGCAAGCTAATAAGGTTTGCACCTTGGAAGAGGCCATGTTATAAATCAATAACTTTAATAGAGTTTGTCCTATCCCCTAATTTCTATATCGTCCGAAGTGTTTGATTGTCCCTTAGGCTCTCCCATTATTTGAATATGGTTTCCCCAAGAATCAATCTTAATCCCTATCCCCTTCGTCCTAATTCCTCCTCCCTTTGTTGCCTTGTACCTTATCATCCTCGAAATCATGTTAATTTCTCTATGGTTTGCCCTATATTATCATGTTCTTCTCCCATGACGTGCCATATGTTGTGAATTGCTGCCATGCAGTGGCAATTTTCTTCCCCTTGCATGCTCAAATTAACTACATTTCTTTGCCCCATATTTGGAATCACCCTTTGCTCAAGACAATGATGGTTCTCTTTGAAAGAAGTACTACGAAATTTAATGATAATATGACGAGGATCATGTGGATTGACAGGGGAATTAATGTTAAATTTGTATTGCGCTTGGCTTCAACTACATTCATGCATGTGTGTGCATCTTTGTTTGCTCCATCTCCTTAGGGTTCTGTGAATTTGGTTTTGGTTCGGTTTCTGGTTTCAATTGTGGCGTTAAGGAGGCCAATTTTACAGTAGCTCTGCAGCGAGCTCCGCTTCAAACCTCATGTGCTCCCTCTTTTCTAGACGAGTTCAGGGCTTTGTCACTCTAGTGTGTGGGAATTCTGGAGGTCGGGGCTCTCTAGTTCAAAAGCCACCCAAGCATCACCTCGGTTTGGCTTGGGCTGTAATTCAAGAAGGTACTTCTTTGTTTCTCGTTTTCAATTCGATTCCTGGAAATCAACTTGGCTTGGAGAATAATTCCTGAATCTTAGGCTTGCATCTTGGAGTTTTGGGTTACAATTTGAATCAATTAAGAAAATTTAAAGTTTTTCTAGTCGTCAACCCAACAACTCAGTGGCCTTAGTCCTTTGGAGCTCTGTGCATGTCTTTGGTTAAATGGTGTTGTTGCAATTTTGTGTTCCCTTCTCCTCAATTAACCCTAGTCTAATCTACAAAGACATCATAAAATTCTCAATCTGGGAAGGTCGAATTGGAATATTACCATGCTCTCAATTTCTTCGGAGTGGCCTTAAAGTCTCTGAGGGGAATCTCAGGTTGCTCCCTTTTTCTATCTATCTACGACGAAACCTTGGTCAACGTTCTCTCATGAATTTAGATTCTAATTCAGAGGACTCCTCAACAACCAACCCTTGCTCTCACTCTATGCCAACCCATGAATCCCTCCACAGGCAGAGTATTATCTGCAGGGGAAATTTTGTCAAATGTTTCACATCTAGGGGTAACATACTGATAATTTATTAGCACTCCAGCGTGATTGATGAAGTGGATGTGATCCCAAATATAATCATGGATCTCAAATGGAGAAGTGAAGTTCTTATAGGTCAAATCCAACACTAGGAGGAGTCAGACAAGCGCGATATTGATCTCAACATGCCAACGACGGAGAATGATTAAGATACATGGCTATGGCTACATGTGTCTGCCCTTTTTGTAATCGGATGTAATCAAGTCTACAATTAGTTGTTTGGAGTCTTACTATCTAATGGGTTTGTGATATTTTTGATCTCTAGTTAGTTCTGAAAATGTTGAGGTAACCCCTGTGTATTTGTTGCGACCATGCACAGACTTAATAACAAAATACTCACTTTTGTGTTAAATAATAATAATAATATTTTTATTCACAGTAGGTTGTAAAAGAAGAACCTCTCAATTAGTTCATTTGGATTAAATTTCTAACATTAGTTTTAAGTTGATTTATATCGCAATTTGTTATTTTACACCTATCAAACCTACTTTCATAAGAAAAAAAATCTAGAAGAAAATCGTCCTTATAATACTCAAAAGAATCTATTCACTCTTCTTGTTAGGAAACATTGATGCTAGAACTACAATTAACCAAGCTACCACTTTTATAAGCAATGATTCCAATCGTGATTCTCTGAGTAGATGAGGACCTTCTTTTAGTTAGTCGATACAAAAAAACCCTAAATACCCAAGAATTTATTTGATATTGAGTTAGTGAAGTTTTGTAGTTCTCAAGAATTAATAATTTTGAGGACCTTATTTTAGTTAGTAGATACAAAAAGACCCTAAATACCCAAGAATTTATTTGATATTGAGTTAGTGAAGTTTTGTAGTTCTCAAGACCTAATAATTTTCAATGGTGTAATCAAGTGGCCAAATTCTAATCATATGACTTGTATTCATGGACTCGACAATAGTGTCGCAAATTATGTGATATTCAATATCTTTGTTTCCAACCAAATAATAAATTGTGACCTCTTCAATGGTCACCATGAGCCTAACTCTGAAGACATATTTTTCATTTTAACTGTAAACTTTGCTGTGCAAAAAAGCCCCATGAAAGAGAATTATGGGAATCAAATGCACTTGTTTTTCGACAAATGTAAAATTGATATATTTTTAAAAGTTTTAAATAAGGATTTACACATCTTATAAGGACAACATCGAAAACCTCTATCATAATTTTACGATAACCCTCTTGACTTTTATTAACAAGTTCTCTACGAAGGTGTCATAAAAAAAAATAATAATAAAACTATTGACCCTTGGTATGATAATGATTAAAAATTTGGGCACCTATAATGAATCTTTAAAGCTTGAAAAGATAAATATATACATAATTCTTGTTAAAAGGAAGAAAATATACCATATGAATAGAGAGCAATAGTAGGTGTTGCACCTATCTAAATTAGATCCTGGGAAATTTTAGAGGAAAATTTTAATTCTTAAAACTAAAGAAAATAATATGATTGCCTTGAATCGCTGGAATTTCTACCTTCAATTTTTTTATGAACCCTCTAATGCAATATACACCATTTTGAATTCCCTTATAGAGGGAAAGCTAAGGTTATTGAAGGTTACCATTGAGTTGAAATTTTTAATGTAGGAAGGCATATCCTCATTCGTCACATACACAAGCTCTTCAATTTAGTAGTGAAGCAGAGCTTCCCCTAGCCTTCGATGTAGAGCTTCATTGTACCTATCTTTAAAAGTGGAGACAAAAGCATTCCCTCTAATTATACAACCATTATAATTAACGACATTTTATCCAAGTTGTATGAAATTATTTTGGGAAAGAAGGTTAGCTTATGGCTAGAAATCCATGGTAAACGAGCTAGCTAAAGGAAAAATTGTATTTAGGAGATAGCATTAAATTATGGATTGTGTTGCTACTCTTATGATCATGTAGAGGAATATTGTAATAATAAAATTGATCTCCTATTGTAATAAAATGTTTTTGACATCGTTTCTAGGACAAACATGTGGAAAAGGATGGAAGAGATAAGGGTTCCTCTTGAGTTGAGAGTTTTAGGATAGGGTTGTATGAGAATGTTATTGCAATGTTTAGGACCATTTAGGGTTAGTTGAAAGAGATTAACTACAATATTAGAGTCAAGAAAGGGCGCCCCTTGTCTCCTAACCCTTTTGGCATATACATTGATAAGTTAGAAGAGTAATTGGAAGATGCAGGTTGTGTTGGCCCCATGCTCACTGGTATAGTCATAAATATTCTCTGTTATGATAACTTTACTGTTCTTTTAGCGATGACCCATTAAAATCCTGGAAAGCAATCAAGAATCCTCCAATATTTCTATTCTAAGATGGTTATGATTATTAATTCTAACAAAACATAAGTCATGATAATCAAATCTAGCAAGATTGCATATGATACTTTCATATATGACGGCAACAACTTAAGGAAGTTCTTTCATGCAAATATCTTGGAATTGATATCAATCACAAGCTAAATTGGAATTATGGCATTTAGAAAAGGACAAACAGGGGATCTAAAAGCTAATTATGGGCTTGAAAATAATTATAAGTGACATGTGATAAAAAAATAAACTCCTTTTTTGGACTCTTGTCATTCCTCTTATTTTATATGGATGTGAGGTTTTAAGCTAGCATTTCCACATTGAAATCATGGCCATGACAAGAGGTTTCCTAAAATTGCTTCTCACTCTAGCCAAAACCACCACGTTTGCATAAAGATGCCTAATCTTAGCTAGGCCATTTTGGGACAAAGGAAGAGATTATTTTGCATAATAAGGATAATATTATAAACATTATTACATTAAAACTTATGGAGAAATTGTGGGTTGATAAAAGGGGGAAAAGGAAACTAAGGTATTATAAGGAGGTGATCAACCCAAATCTCAAAATAAAAAATATTTCTTTATCTTGACTAGTATGCTCTGATACCACCTATCAATCATAGATCAATATTGTCTTGCCTCAATGATAAGGGCTTGACCAACCTATGCCTACTACAACCAGACCGTATCTATTCACTTAAACTTTAGAGTTAATTATACCTTAATCTACAATATGTTAGAAATTAAACTAAGTTGAACACAACCAAGTTCTTATAACAATAGGCACATGTCCAACCTTGGGCATTGAAGCATCCCATAAATATTTTTACACTACGCCAACTATTCAACAATATTTAGCCAAAATTAATGGATCACAAGGAACAAAGAAAATGAATAAGTGGACCCTAGGTGGATGTCTTATTAGATAAATATTCTTATGGAAATATAAGAAGGAACTGTGGCCAATTGCTTGTGGATATTTTATAAAATACAAGTATCCAAGGCACTAATGGCTATAAAACTTGGTAATCCAACCCTAAAACATCTACATGCTTACCTCCTGTAGGTCTTATCTTTTCAATACTTCACTTAGCCAACAATCAAATCAACAATATTTAGCCAAAATTAATGGATCACAAGGAACAAAGCAAATGAATAAGTGGACCCAAGGTGGATGTCTTATTAGATAAATATTCTTATGGAAATATAAGAAGGAACTGTGGCCAATTGCTTCTGGCTCTGTTATAAAATACAAGTATCCAAGGCACTAATGGCTATAAAACTTGGTAATCCAACCCTAAAACATCTACATGCTTACCTCCTGTAGGTCTTATCTTTTCAATACTTCACTTAGCCAACAATCAAATAATTCATTTTGCCAACTTTAGTGTTTGCATAATATAGAATTCCTTGCTTGCCCTTGTATGAATGACAAAACTTATGACTTTGCAAATGGAGGCATCCTCTTTATATAGTGCATGGTTTTCACTTTTTTTAAAGTACCTTGAATCCACTCTACATTTAATGTGGATCCAATGTATGACCCATCCACCAAACCTGTGGAACTCTCACCTCCTTGGGTTTGCACATATAGTTTGTGAACTGATGGTGTCAAAATCTTACATAAAAGCAATTCTAAAATAATTTACCAAAAGCAATTCTAAAATAGTTTACCAAACTAGTGTTCGAACACATGTTATCAAGCCTTAACCATCACTCCAATCTTTTGCACATGACTAAGCTCATTGGGCAAGGATTAGGATTTGTATTCCTATTTATTAGCAAATGTCTTAAATTAACTCTACTCTCTTCTTCTTTTTTCTTCTTTTTTTCTTTTTTAATTTTTAATTTTCAAAACTGCTTTTAAATTTCTTGACAATAAATTAAATATCACTCAAAACTTGGAAAATATTAAAAAAATTACCATAAATTTATTTTAAAATAACTTACCTTTGAAATATATCAAAATTTGAATAAACTTTATGTTTTGAAATTATATCCATAACTTAAACTTTATTAAAAATAAATAAAAATAAAATATCTCAATTGTTACCATGTCTAAATAAAAGCTACACCTAAGTTAGAAGTTGGTAAATGTTTTTTTATTTATTAATCACATCATTAGGCCTTGGTAGAATCAATGTGGTTCATTGAACCACATTGGTTCGAAATGTGGACCAAACCCTAATGATGTGATTAATCTAAAAAAGCATTTTTTTATTTCATGGATCACAAAAGTCTAAGATCTAACAATTTAAATGTGGATCAAATCCTAATAATATGATTAATTCAAAAAAAAGGTCACAAAAATCTAAAATCTAAGCCAATAAAAGTTGTAAAGCAACCCATTAATATTCAAACCTATGATATCAATTTTAGATGGTTATAAAACACCCACCAAAAATTTGAAAATCCACTAATTCGAGACCCACAGAAAATTTGAGAATCGACCTACACTGTATTACCGTTCATCAGAGACCATTCAAATTTGAACGCCTCGCATGCGTGTTCGATTACCATCAAATGTTGAACATCTAATCGTCAAGCGTTGAATGTGGAATCGATAAGTATCAGGCACCGAGGTTCTGATAAGACAACTGCCCATTCCCCATCAAGCCTACAAAATAGAGATATCGATAAATATCAAGCACCAAGATTTCACTAAAACAGCTGCGCATCCCCCGTCAAGCCAACAAAATGGAGATTTTGTCAAGATAGCGTGCTATAGAAAATCCAGAAGACACACACTCATTCCGTAAAGCAATGATATAATCCTGATCATCAGATCAAAGTATTCGAACATTAATCTGAGCCGTCACTTTCTTCTCAAATCTCCTTAAATTGCAGAGTTTGCGCCTGCCAAACCCTCAATCATTGAGTTAGTTGGTAGACGAATTTTAGGTTCGAATCCTGGCGTTTTCTAATGTTAAGTAGTTAATTTGTTTGTTTAGAGTGCGAGACTGAGTTTCCGGGTTAATTTTTCTTCCGTCTTTATGTTTTTATTACTTCCATCATTTATAAATGGGAATCAGAAAGGGCAATTGAACTGCAGCGGCCAGACCCAGTTCTGATTGAGGCCCTTTTCCATACGATGGAGGTTTATGATGGGATAATCTAGAAATAAAGACCTTTCAGAGACTACTAACATATTTTGAAGCGGTTTATTTAATGGAGGCATAAGATTTGATCTCCCTTTCGAACCCTGTGAAGATGATTAGCGAGTGTTGTCAGGCTATAATGTTGGACATTATTTTTCGAGATCTCGAAATTTGGATGGGTAAAATGTGTACAATAGATTTAAAATAGCGGGCATTCGAGCGTTCTTAAAGTTTTTGTTTAGAAGTGAAAGGTATTGGATGAATGTAAAACCCTGTAGCCATTAAAGGTTTGTTAGGGTTTGATATGGCGTTGCCTTTGCGGGTGCGCTTGCAGGCGGGCCATCTTATTAATAAAACGATTTTATTTTGGTTTTTTTTGGGGAGGGATAACCTTCCCAGTCATCCGAGCCACTTTTGGTCGGAGGTCTGTGTCGCTTCGTATTTGCTGCGTGCTTGTTTTGCAATCTTTAATTGGTTGTTTGGTGTGGCTAACTGTCAATGTTGTTTCGAAAAGTCTCTGTTGCGACAGGCTGAGACAGTACTATCAGGTATGGAAAATCTCACACAACACACAAGGAATTCCACAATAGACGGAATTTTATCAGGTATGCAATCGAAATAAATTGAACTGTGCATTTAATTGTCCTTTTTTTAAAAACTTGAATGCGAAAAGGGGTTAGTCATTTGATGGCCATAAAGATCAAATATGCTCAATTGATGATAAGATGACTACAAAGATCCAGTATATTCAAACTTTTTCAATTTTAAAAATTATTCATGCTAAACTGGTCTTATCAATCTTAGGATTAACTTTTAAGTAAATTGCTAAATTTTTTAGAAGTAATATTTCGATTTGTGAAGTTGCTGAAGAATCACAATGTACATTCATGAAATTTATGACGAATGATTCATTATTTATTCAATTTAATTTTTTGAAACATAACATATTTTTTATAGCATAAAGATAAATTCATTTAAATTATGATAATTTCAAGGAGATTGAAAGGTAATAATTGTTTTGTGCTTGTTTACATTGAGGTTGGTAACATGTGCAGAGCCATTGAGATTATTGAACTCTTTGATGAAAATTTTCACAGACAGACTTTCATACAACGAATTTCACAATAATTACTGGTCAGCTGGAACATTTTGCCATGGGATTGCTAGTTGAACGGAGTTGATTTTTATTGTTATCAAATGACTAATCCATGGTGCCTGTCTATGGAAATATATCAGGCCTTTCATAATATAAAGATAAATTTTCTCACAATTCATACTATGTTTAAAGTTGTAAAAACTTTGATGATTTAAGTCAGTTTACAAGGTAGAAATTGTTATTAGCTTCTCGTTAAAGATTAACGGGTAATTTCTTTGATGTTGGCAAAATTTGTTGAGGGAATACGTTTTTCTCAGTTTCAGTATTATTACTAAGTTATTAATTTATAAGATGATAAGGCTATTTATACAATGAATTTCACAATATTCACTTATCAGCCAAAGCATCTGTCATGGCAACCAATTTCATAACAATTCTGTGAGGCAATTCTCATTGCAATACATATTTCCTAGCCTTTCCTTTTAATTTATTTATTTTATATAGTCATCTAAATTATTGTTGTGTGTGTAATTTATGTGTAATTTCAAATTTAAAGAGAATACATTTTAACAGAGATAACCACAACAAAAAGAGTCTCCTATATTAATTTGATTTGATGTCTAGTATGATAGTAAATTATTATTATAATTGAGATTTCTTCTGGTTAATTCTTCTACGCTATTTCTATTCTATTCTTCCACGATGATTATTGAAAGAAGACAAGGAGCTATTAAAGGAGCATCATGGGCTTCTGCAGCAAGAGGAGGTTGAATAATTAAAAGGACATCTTGGGGGATTATTATTGGCAGGGGGTCTTTGAGAAGCTTCAGTTGCAGCGCAGCAGCATTTCAGGAAGTGCGTAAATGGGAGGTGAAACAGAGCTCAAATTCTGGAACTTCGGGATCATGAGGCCGCACAATTTTGAAGTGTAAGATAATTGACACTGGTTGAGCAGTCAGATAGTTTGGGCAATTTCGAGGGATACAAAAACAACTCATAAAAGGAAAGCGAAAGGCATAGAGGACCTGGCCTCAAGGTATTAGTTCAATACCATCTCTACCTATTTAGTCAAAAAAAGCATGTTGCGGAAGGTTACAAAGCATTTTGTGCAGAGGTTATAGTTTACAGGTTTAAACTCAGGTAGGTTATTAGTTGTTATTGTAATTTGTGGTTGAATTGTCAATCTCCCTCTCCTTATATTCCAGGAAAAAAGGAAAAGATCCCATGAAACCTATTTTCGAAAAAGAAAATCCCAAAATCTCAAAATCTGAACCACAAAGCTCCCTATCCAAAAAAATTATCAGGCCTTTAATTAAAAAGAAGAAAGACCCACAAGATTAACCAAAGCTGATTTTGCAGAGGGCAAAGGTATTGTCTGCCTCTGGCAACAGTTAGGATGTGACAAGGAATTTGTTTTTAGTTTTCTGTTTTTTTAGGGAGAGAGAGAATGACAGACTATGAAAATGACAAGATCCGTCCAATTCATGTACTGTTTGGACAGTTTTGAAGGAAGCAAAAACAGCGCTAAAATGGAATGTGAAAGACGGCAGAATTTACGAAAATGAGCACCACTCTGTGTGCAAGAAGAATGGGACAGGCAGTAAAAAAAAGTTGTTTATCTTTTATTTTGTGGGTAGATGTGTTGGAATATTTAAAATTCCAGAACAACAATGAAGAATAAAATTCCCTCTCTTCAACACAGAGAAAATATTAAAAATTTCTTCACTGGAAACAGAGTTTTCACTGTAAAAACTATTTCATTAAACTTCAAAAAACTTGGTTACAAAATCACCTCTGACTGAGGGAATACAAAAAGCTTTCACTGCTTCAAAACACAGTTCAAAACAAAACTCACACTTTCTAAAATTTCACTCTGTCTGTGCATTCACAACTCACTGCTGTGTGTTGGAAGAATACTCTATCTCTCAAAAATGAATGCACTGCTGTGCAAAATCAAATTTTTGTTACACTTCTGCTGTGTGTAAAATTCCAACTTACAAAATCTGAACAATGCACTGCTGTGCTATACAAGTCTTTTACACTGCTGTGTAAAAATTAAAAACTTACAATTCATAAGTGCACACAGGCCTTTTTCGTCCTTTTATATGCCACAACACTTTTACAATATATATAAAAAAAACTATATTAAAATAAAACTATTTTAAAACTTTAAAACAAAATAATAAAAAAACTAAAATAAAAAATTCACTATGGCCCACGGCCTCCTTTTGAAATGTGCAAATAATATGTATGTAATACATATATATTTGTGCACTGTTCGCACGGCCTTTTTTTTAAAACAAACATTAAAACAAACCTTGATGCAAATAATTTTGATCGCCCATTGAACCGGACGTCAAACCAAAATTTAACCAATCTGCATAAAAATTTCGGGTGCCAAAAGTTGCCAGCTGACGTCACTCAATTTGTGATGCGGAATTTTTATTAAATCCGCTTCATGATTTTTCCGCGTCCGATTTTGGACAGCCGTACGGACGACTGAGTGTGATGCGGAATTTCTCACAAATCCGGCTCAATGAAATTTCAGGTCCGGAGGTTTCAGGTTTGGGACCACTGTCCTTCAGTTTTTTTTTTAAAACTCTTGCGCATTCAAAAATGGCAAGTGGCTCTCTGCAACGTTTTTGTTATAATGCGATCTTGACTGATCGCTGGAAATGGAAGGCGGCTCACGTACATTGCAGAGCTGAAAGTAATTTCAACACTCCCCCTTACTTTCAGTTGCTGGGTTATCAGTCATACCCAGACATTTCCTCAAAAACTCAAAACTCTTCGTCATTTCTAATGGTTTGGTTTTAATGTCTCAATAAATCGCCTCCCGAAGTTCTGTTCCAAAACAATTTCACCATTGTTTACCAATTCTCTGATGTAATGAAACTTTGTGTCAATGTGTTTCGTTCTCTTGTGAAACACATAATTCTTGGATAATGCAATAGCTGAGCTATTGTCACAATAAATCACTGATCCTCTTACCTGCTCTTGGCACAAACTTCTTAACATCCTCCTCATCCAAATTGCTTGACACATTGTTGCTGTAGCTGCCACATATTCTGCCTCTACTGTAGACAATGCTACAATGGGCTGTTTTTTAGAAGTCACAAAATGGCTCTCTTGAACCCATGTGAAAAACATAATCTAAGTGTTTTCCTTGATCATCTATACTTCACCTAATCACCTACAAGCAGATCCAACTAAATCAATTTCTTTCACAATATAAAATACCAAACCTTTTTGTACCTTTAACATACCTCAGAATTCTCTTCGCTGCCTGCCAATGTGCATCCTTTGGCTTCTCCATAAATCTGGAAATTAAGCTAATAGCATGCATTATGTCGGGCCTAGTTGCAGTCAAATACATGAGGCTGCCAACTATGCTCTTATACAAGCTAGGATCAAAATCCTTGCTGCTGTCCTCTCTGCTGAGTTTTAATCCCATCACTGTGGGAGTGATTGCTGTCTTGCTTTCTTGCATATTAAATCTTTCAAGCACTTCATTAACATACTTTTCCAGATAAAAATATCATTTTCATCTTGTTCTAATTCTATTCCTAGGAAGTATTTCAACAAACCCATGTCAGTTATTTCAAATTCTTCTTTCATGACTGTTTTAAAATTTTCAATAAGGTAATCATCATTACCTGTAAAAATAACATCATCAACATACAAAACTACAATCAATATTTTTCCATCTTTTTCTTTGATGTAGAGGGTGGGTTCTCCCTCACACTTTTCAAATCCATTTTCTAGTAGATAGGAATCTATCCTACTGTACCATGCTCTTGGTGCTTGCTTCAGCCCATAAAGAGCTTTCTTCAACTTGCACACTTTGTGCTCTTGGCCTTTCTTCTCATAGCCAAGAGGTTGTTCAATGTAAACCTCTTCCATTAACACTCCATTTAGGAATGCTGACTTCACATCCATTTGGTAAACTTTCCACTTGTTTTGTGTTGCTATGGACAACACTACTCTCACGGTTTCCATTCTAGCAACCGGTGCGAAAGTTTCTTCATAATCTATCCCATGCTTTTGCTTATACCCTTTGACGACAAGTCTTGCCTTGTGTCTCTCTATTTTTCCTTCAGCATTACTCTTGGTCTTGTAGACCCATTTAACTCCAATGACATCTTTACCTTTTGGGAGTTCAACCAAATCCCAAGTCTTGTTTCTTTCTATGGCATTAATCTCCTCATCCATAGCTTCTATCCATTTCTTATCCTTAATAGCTTCTTCAAAGTGGATAGGGTCTTCAACATGACAATATAAAGCAAACAAAGAATTGATACCTTCATTTGTTGTCTCTTGTGCATAAATGTCATTCAAATTACTGAACTTCTTACCTCTTTCACTAGGTGTACTAATGCCTGAGGAAGCACTTGAATTTCCTCCTTGTGGTGTGCTTGGAGAAGCACTTTCATTTCTCCTCAAGGGTGTGCTTCGCTGCTCTTGTGTTGGTGCTGCTGTTCGGGGATGTATTTCAGCCAATTCATCATCATCTTCATCATGAGATAAACAGTGTTTAACATTCACTGTTTTCTCTATGCTTCCATCCCAAGCTTCTTCTTCAATGAACTGAACATCTCTGCTCACAATAAACTTCTTGGTGGATGGGTTGTATAACTTGTAGGCCTTGGATTCCTCACTGTATCCAATGAAAATACATTTCTCCCCCTCGCTGTCCAACTTCTTCCTTAACTGATCCGGAATGTGTGCATAAGCCACATATCCAAAAACCTTCATGTGTGTGACACCTTGCTTTGTGCCACTCCATGCCTCTTCCGACACTTTGTTCATCACTGCTTTTGTAGGGCACCTATTCAAAATGTATGCTGCACAATGTACAGCTTCAGCCCAATAATCATTAGGCAAATGCTTTGCCTTTAACATACTCCTCACCATGTCCATTATGGTTCTATTCTTCCTTTCGGCTACTCCATTTTGCTGCGGAGTATATCTAGTTGTAAACTGTTTTTGAATACCATTTTCTCTACAAAAACGTAGAAAATCTTTAGAGATATACTCACCTCCTCTATCAGTCCTTAGAACTTTGATGTGCAGCCCACTCTGGTTTTCCACAAGTGCTTTGAAATTGCAGAATTTTTCAAACACTTCACTTTTATTTTTCAAAAAGTAAACCTAAGTTTTTCTTGTAAAATCATCTATGAATGTTAACATGTAGTGACTGCTAGCAAGCGATGGAGTTTTCATCGGTCCACACAAATCTGAGTGGACAATCTCTAAGGGTGCCTTTGCCCTTATGCTTTTCCCAGAAGGAAAACTTTCTCTGTGTTGTTTCCCAAGAATACAACCTTCACAAAGGCTGTCCGGCTTCTCTATCAATGGTAAACCTTTTATCATTCATTTTCTGTTTAAAAAATTAAGACCTCCAAAGTTGAGATGTCCAAATCTCAAGTGCCACAAGCAATTTTCATCTTTTGGTTCGCTTTGGATAGCCTCTTTTGCCACTGCTGCTATCTTTTCTTCATTCTTCAAATCCGCTCTCATTCTAAGAGGGAACATCTTGTTCCTTGTCATTTTTACTTCAGCAATACATTGTTTGCTGGGTGGTTTTTCCATGATGGTACAAACATCATCCTCAAAAAATACATTATACCCCTTTTGAACAAGCTGTCCAATACTTAAGAGGTTACACTTCATTCCTGGAACATAGTACACATCTGCTATGGATTTCTTTGCACCTTTTCTTGTTAAAACATTTACATTTCCTTTTCCCATAACAGAAACTTTGCTATCAGTTCCTAGTGTGACTTGTGACTTCACACTCTCATCTAGCATATAAAACATTGCTAAGTTTCCTGTCATATGGTTACTGCAACCAGAGTCTAGAAACCATAAATCCTCATTCTTTTCTTCAGCCATATTACAAGCCAAAAACAAATTATCTTGGCTGATATTTTCTCTAGTGAAATTTGCACTAGTTCTATTTTTCATATCATGCTGCTTCTTTCTACATTCATTAGAATAATGACCATATTTTTTACAATAGTGACATTGGACATTGGACTTATCATACCTCTGTCCTTGAGCATTCTGCTGACCACTCTGTTGGCTGCTGCCTTGGCCTTGATGCTAATTTGGATTGCTACCCCTTCCTTGAGCATTTGCTGGACTATTCCTTCCACCTCTGTTTTGGTTTCTGTCTCTTCCTCTTTTGTTTCCTCTGCCTTGCCCTCTTCCTCTTTTGTTTCCTCTGCCTTGCCCTCTTCCTCTTCCGAAAGACATCTGGGTCTTAAAGGCATGTTCTAGAAATGAGTTTTCACTTCTACCCAATCTCTGCTCATGAGTCATCAGTGATGCATGTAGCTCATCCACTGTGAACTTTGTGAGATCCTTAGTCTCCTCTATGGTGGTGACAATCACATCGAATCTTGAGGGTAGACTCCTCAAGAGTTTTTCCACAATCATCTTCTCTTCAATAGTCTCTCCATGAGATCTTATTTGTATGACCATTCCAATCACATGAGTGAAGAATGAGTCAATAGTATCTGACTCTTTCATACAGAGAGTCTCAAAGTCTCTCCTCAGCAACTGAAGTTTTGTTGTCTTCACTTTTTCCATACCTTGATAGGCTGTCTTGAGAGTTTCCCATGCTTCTCTGGATCTCTTGGCTGCTGCTATCCTTGGAAACACACTCTCATGCACTGCTTGATACAATAAGAAGAGAGCTTTGGAGTCTTTCTTCCTATTGCTCTTCAGCGACTCTCTCTCTGCCTGAGTTAAATCATTAAACTCTTCTTCATCTGCTGGCTCTTCAAAGCCATCCTCAATAAATTCCCATAAGTCTTGGGAGACAAATAATGCTCTCATAGTTATTGACCAGTAGTCATAATTTTTTCCATTAAACATTGGGAGATGGATATTTCCCATACCCATACCAGTGCTGGTTCCAGCCATTCTGTACTCTTAACTATGATTTAAAAACACTTGACTGTGTATTCAAATAACTGACTGTTCTGCAATAGTAACACAAAATCTGTATAGAGAAATACCTTTGGATTCTTCTTCACTGAGTCTTCACACTGTTGGAGAAGCTGCTGTAACAAAGAACTCCTTTCCTTCAGCTTCTTTGATCCTCAAAGAGCCTGGACTAGCTCCAATACCATGTTGGAATATTTAAAATTCCAGAACAACAATGGAGAATAAAATTCCCCCTCTTCAACACAGAGAAAATATTAAAAATTTCTTCACTGGAAACAGAGTTTTCACTGTAAAAACTATTTCATTAAACTTCAAAAAACTTGGTTACAAAATCACCTCTGACTAAGGGAATACAAAAAGCTTTGACTGCTTCAAAACACAGTTCAAAACAAAACTCACACTCTCTAAAATTTCACTCTGTCTGTGCATTCACAACTCACTGCTGTGTGTTGGAAGAATACTCTATCTCTCAAAAATGAATGCACCGCTATGCAAAATCAAATTTCTGTTACACTTCTGCTGTGTGTAAAATTCCAACTTACAAAATCTGAACAATGCACTGCTGTGCTATACAAGTCTTTTACACTGCTGTGTAAAAATTAAAAACTTACAATTCATAAGTGCACACAGGCATTTTTCGTCCTTTTATATGCCACAACACTTTTATAATATATATATATATAAAAACTATATTAAAATAAAACTATTTTAAAACTTTAAAACAAAATAATAAAAAAACTAAAATAAAAAATTCACTATGGCCCACGGCCTCCTTTTGAAATGTGCAAATAATATGTATGTAATACATATATATTTGTGGACTGTTCGCACGGCCTTTTTTTTAAAACAAACATTAAAACAAACCTTGATGCAAATAATTTTGATCGCCCATTGAACCGGACGTCAAACCAAAATTTAACCAATCTGCATAAAAATTTTGGGTGCCAAAAGTTGCCAGCTGACGTCACTCAATTTGTGATGCGGAATTTTTATTAAATCCGCTTCATGATTTTTCTGCGTCCGATTTTGGGCAGCCGTACGGACTGCTGAGTGTGATGCGGAATTTCTCACAAATCCGACTCAATGAAATTTCAGGTCCGGAGGTTTCAGGTTTGGGACCACTGTCCTTCAGTTTTTTTTTAAACTCCTGCGCATTAAAAAATGGCAAGCGGCTCTCTGCAACGTTTTTGTTATACTGCGATCTTGACTGATCGCTGGAAATGGAAGGCGGCTCACGTACATTGCAGCGCTGAAATTAATTTCAACAAGATGGAGAGAATGGCAGATTCTGAATGTCAGAGACATATGTTCTTGTGAGATAAGATGGTGATTTGCACCGTAGTGCCTTGTCTTGGCTCTCTGATGTTATTTAGATTAGTTTATGTGTTGTCTGCATTTTCATTGTTGTGGGCCACAGAAGCATTGGAAACTCTGGTCCCCATGCCTGAAGTTGTGTACATTGAGCTTGATGCCTGTTTACCAAAAGTTAGCAGTTTATTTGTATATAGGCATTAAATAAGTCAGCTACATTGTTCTAATTAAATGTGATCAGATGTGCTTGAGGTTTATGCTTGCCCAGGTATTATGCGGTTAGATATGCTTGAGGTAATATCTAACACTTATTATGTGGTTGTTTCTATTTTGTGGATGTTTTAACTTATTTGCAAGGTTTGGGCACCAATAGCTTACATTTCTCTGTACTCAGGAAGTTGATTGTTCTCCCTGGTTTTAGGCATCTCTGTGGCCAATGTGACATCTGTTGTCCGAGAAAATTATTCAGTCACTTGATGCGCATCACCGGCTTGGATGGAAGAGTGGACCATTGTACAAGTTGGGTGGCAACCACTGTCTTATCTTTCTCTGTCAAGAAGTCAATGGCCTTCCATGTTTCTTTGTCCTTGGGAAGTTAATGGACCTGGTTAGTTGATGGCCCTCCATGATTCTAGGATCTCTGTCACCGATGTGGCTCCTGTTGTCAAAAAAATTAATTAGTCCCTTGACTGAACTCTACAAATTCGACTATTTCTGGGAAATCATAATACGAGAGCTCTTCTTAACTGTTTAAACTTTTCAATTATAAAATTGTTAAATTTCAATTTTTTTTTTTACAATTTAAATATGATAAAAATAATAAGAAATTATAAATACAATTAAAACATTTATATATATCATAATTTTATAAAAAAAATTATAAAAAAAACCAAAAAATCTATTATTTATACACAATCTTCACATATATAGATTTATAAAAAAATTTATTGAAACAAAGTCTTTCACATATAGGGATTTATGTTTGGGTCAATGCCAAACCAAAAAAACTTATAAAAGATTGAAGGAATAGCTTTTATATATAAAAATGTTTCTCATTGCATTCAACTTTATTAGATAAAAGTTCAATTTATTTTAAAAATTTCTAATATTAATGCTAAGAGGATTTATACCAACAATCTAAATAAAAATGTACTCTTGTTGTACTTTCGAATTAAGGAATGAAGGTAATATCTTTTTGTTAGGAGAATTTAATGATAAAACTATAACTAACCAAGTTATTCTTTTAAGTAATGATTACAATCTTCATTTTTTTATGACTAGATGAGTTCCTTATTTTAGCTTGTAGATACAAAATAAACTCTAAGACCTGGTCGAGAATTTATTTATTTGGCACTGAGTTAGTTAAGTTTTTGGAGTAAGACATAATAATTTGCAATGGCATAATAAAGTGGCTGAATTCCAACCAAATTTCTTGTATTCATGGGATTGACAATAGTATCATGCATTTAATTGTTATATGTGAATTGTTATTGGACACCATTTTGAATGCCCTTATAGAGGACGAAATATTTTCTTTGGAAAACATCGAATTTGGGGTTAAGTTGCTCACAACTAGGAAAGCAAGGACATTAAAGGTTACCAAGTTGAAATTTTCAAAATAGTAGAGCTTGTTATAACCCCTTCACATGCATAAACTCTTTAATTTATCAGTAAAATATTGTTTCCCTACGCATTGGATGCAGCGCCTCATTGTACCTATCTTTAAAAGTAGGGATAAAGGTAATTCCCTCTAATTATAAATCACTTACCCACCCAAAGTGGGTAACCCCTAGGAGAATTTTTTTCTCTTCATTTGATAGCTAGCTAGCCAACAACACCATGATGTTTAGCGCATAACATTATGCCATAGTTCTCCACCTATTGCTTCAAGTATATCTTTCTCTTGATTGGCATTCTTCTTGAAGGAAAGTGGGTCATCTTCTGGCTTGTACTCTAACCATTTTTCCAATCATGTGATTTCATTTAACGTTATGGGCATATTGACATGGATCACCAAGCAAATTAGATGATTGATCAATCTTCGATTATATCCTTCTTACACTTCACTTGGGAGGTCCGTCTCTTTTTTTTTTTTTAATGGTGAATCGGTAACTCATTGGAGTAATTTGGGCGAGGTCCAAGATCAAACCTAATCGATGTCACTATAGCACCAAGGGTATATCCAATGACTCGTAAGCTAGATATACTTGTAATTTATGACGTAGCAAGTGTTGAGACTCCATGAGGATGGCAGAGCCTACTAGTTGAGCCTTATCACAATGGGCCAAAGATGTTCAATTTGAAATTGAGTGGAGGGGATAACATATCGTTGTGTCAACCACTCAGCCATCCCATAAGGAGACGAGAGGTTAGTATTTCTCTATAATATATTGGGACTTCCTTTAAGGTTAAGGCCTTAAGGTTTAAGAAGGGCATTATTGAGGAGGCATTGATTCACATGGCATGTCCAAGATAATCCATAATTATAGCGTTAGATATCCCTAATTTATCCATCTCCATTCTTCGGATTGGTAGTGTTATGTAAAAAATAATCAATTCTGTAATTATTAATTAATTAGGCAAAGGGCATGATCAAAGATCATGCCCATTCATCAAGAGGCACCCAAGGCAATATTTAAGCCAGAGGCTACATTTGTATCATCATTCAGCTTATAAATATGCAGCAAAATCTGAAAAAGGATCAGAAATATTCCATAATATGTTGATGCGTGTTTCTTCTATTCAAAATCAAAATGAACCAGCAACACGTGCATACAAGAGTTTGTTGTGTGAAACTATTTTTAACAGGGATATATGTGCACAAGAGACATGTCATTTGCTTCTAGAACTCCCTCTTTTTGAAGGTAGTCGTCGATTTGTGGTTCTAAATGTTGGTAGGAAAGTTTTCAAACAAGCATAGATTGAAACATATGATGCCGATAATGATAATTCCCTTATTGATGCATATACCAAGCGACCTGCCCATATTGAGCACCTTGCGTTGATAGATGTTGCAAAATCATGGTCATATGATAAACGTCGACGTGGGGAGAAATGGTTAGAATGGAAGAATGGAGCTATTGTACGTGTGTTTCCTCAATTTAACTCAGTTCCTAATCGAGGAGATGTCAAGTTTGTAGAATTTTTTTGGTCTGAGTTAGTATTGTACAAGGCCTTTCGTGATTTCCATAGAGATATAGGTCGAGGAGATGATGAGATAGTCAATAATTGGGAAAACTTTCGATATAATCCATGGCATATTGATCGCAATCCATTACCACCCGTTGATCAAGTAGAATCTGAAGGAGAAGAAATTCATAAACCACTTGCAGATTCTAGGGAGAATGTGTGGGAGATAACTTGTGGATTGTATGAGAAGAAATATATAAATTACAATGAATTTGAGATGCTGGGACACAGAGATCGTGATCGTGCGCATAATTGGAACACACATTTTGTTGATGAAGTAACTTCCAATCATGAAGTAAAGATGTTCAATTTGAAATTGAGTGGAGGGGATAATATATCGTTGTGTCAACCACTCAGCCATCCCATAAGGATACGAGAGGTTAGTATTTCTCTATAATATATTGGGACTTCCTTTAAGGTTAAGGCCTTAAGGTTTAGGAAGGGCATTATTGAGGAGGCATTGATTCACATGGCATGTCCAAGATAATCCATAATTATTACGTTAGATCCCCCTAATTTATCCATCTCCATTCTTCGGATTGGTAGTGTTATGTAAAAATTAATCAATTCTGTAATTATTAATTAATTAGGCAAAGGGCATGATCAAAGATCATGCCCATTCATCAAGAGGCACCCAAGGAAATATTTAAGCCAGGGGCTACATTTGTATCATCATTCAGTTTATATATATAGGGTCAAGTTAAGAAAAAGGGTTAAGTTGGATAAGTATACTCCAGCTCATACCTTATTAAAGTCTTCATCAATGTCGATGGCCGATTTTAATAAAAAAAATGATAGACATTGAGACTAAGTTGACTGGACATGGCGAAATATCGAGGCACTCCAAGATACAACAAATAGAATAAAGAGTCAGCTCGAACAGAACCAAAACGAATTTAAAAAGGATCATGCTATCCTTTCAAATAAGGTGGATCTAAATCATAATTAGGTAATGGTGATGTTGAGTTGTATTTGTGAAAAGTTGAAAATCACTCCCGATCCAATACCCCAGAATGATGAAGCTACTTAACATCTAGATTCTGTAGATACATCAGACTCACATCCAAACCTTGAGTCTCCAAAGGCATTTTCCATACCTAATTAACAAAATAGTAACACGAATTTTCAAAATAGGCAGGTTTGGAATCAATACTCAAATATGCAGTTCTTGAATCAATACCCTTTATTTGCTCCATTGATAGCTACATATCAATAAAGAGAAAAACTTGAGCTCTCCAAATTTGACAGTAACGAGAATTGCAATGTTGCATGGTTCAATAAAGTAGAAGAATATTCCGAGATTTACGTTATCAACGAAGAGAGCTCTCCAAATTTGATGGTAACGAGAATTGTAATGTTGCATGGTTCAATAAAGTAGAAGAATATTTCGAGATTTACGGTATTGACAATGATGATGAAAAGGTCAGCCATGCATCCATGAAAATGGAAGGCAAACCGTATAATTGGTATGTGTGGTGGAAGAAGACGACACTTGCTATCAGTTGGAATAAATTCAAAAGTGCATTCTTTAAAAGGTTTCAAGGTGTCAAAGAAGAAGAGTTATTTTCAGCACTCACCACACTGCAGCAAAAAGATGTGGATGAATACACTCAGGAATGGGAAACTTTAGCTACACGAGTACTTGGATTATTAGAAACTCGTCTCATTTAGTGATACATCATGGGACTCAAACCCCATCTCCAGGATGAGATTGAACTTCATGACATCACTTCTATAGAGGAATCAAAAGTTGCTGAAAATAAGCATGAAAAGATGTAGTCGCCGAAGGTTGAAAGAGTATATTCAAGACGAAGATTTCCCCATGCTGCGAACAAAAATAAAACAAAATATATTCCACCACATCTTCGTGAAGGACACAAAACTAATTTGGAGATGCAAAGAATGAAATAAGGTAAGTATAGACATTGTGGCAAAAAATGGGACCCTAAACATAGATGTGTTAAAGGAAAAGAAACCAAGAACATTTATACATGTGAAGCAACCAATGATTCAGACAATGAAAAATCAGATGTAGAAGAATTTGAAGATTCTCCACAATTTTCTCCAGAAACAGATGACGAGAGTATTCAAAAAGTGTCATTATCGGTCATGATAGGTATATCGCAGCCCCAGACGTTAAAGTTAAAATGACATATCAAAAAGAGAAATGTAATGGTTCTAATCGATAACAGTAGCACCCACAACTTTTTGGACTCAACTATGGCAAAAAGGCTCAATATTTTCATGTTTCCTGTGCCCAACACGAAAGCTATGATAGTTGACGATAAGAAAAATGAAAAGATAGGTAAATGCCATAAATTCAAATTATGGATTCAAGACTATAATCTCAAATCTTCATTCTACATTGTACCATTAGGAGTGGATGTGTGTAATGAATAAAATAATATAAATAATGATTAATTAGTTAATTAGTAATTAGGTATTCTGGTCTAGCCCTTCAGTTTGGTTTAACCCTAGCCATGTTTTAATGTTTTTTTGTTTATGTTTAATTTGTTTTTTGAAATGGTTTTGATGTTGATTTTTATTATTTTTATTTTTTTCAAATTGTTTTTTTTTTCAACTTAAATTTTTTTAATAATTTTTTTTGTTTAATATATATATATATATATAATTCGTTTCATTTTAAATATGTTTTTTTGGTTTTAATGTTTTTTTTTTCAAATTGTCTTTATATATTAATATGGGTCTAGCCCTTCGGAAAAAAAATTACAGCGCTGCGCAGGCCGAAACAGAGCGCTGCCCTCTCTTGCAGTTGCTTCGGCCCTCTCGGCCCCAGAGGCCTCGATCCAGATTGGATCAGCACGGATCTGCCTCCAGATCTCGTTGCTGGCTATACAGATCAGCGCCTCTTCGATCTGCTACAGGTTCTACATCGAGGATTGACTGCGTTTGCCTGAGCAGACAGAGCCAGAGGG